>JAJOOS010003887.1:0-27128 GCA_029582725.1 Solanum chiquidenum
AATTCTTTTTAATGAATCTTACCCAACGCAAATCAAAACTATTCGGATCATGAATTAAAGATATTTTTACAAGGCCATAGTGTGAAAATGTCCTTGTTCAAAAAGCGTGAACAAGACAGCCTACCCTATACCTTTGACAAGTCTTTTGTGTGTTTTACTAGTACTAGATTGGACAGTACTGATTAAAAGTTTACCAATAAGTTAGTGGTTAAACCACAAAAGAATTTAATCTTTTCTCAAAAAATATCTGAGAGACAAGAAGATTGTATTGCACGGAAAATACTTATTGTGAAATAAATAGGTTGCTTAATTCTTATATTTTTCTGTGTAAAGCGACTACTCTAATACTATTCTAGAAATATTTATATAAAATCTAGACAAATACTATGGAAGACGAGGGATGAGATAGTTGGATTGGGGCTTAAGAATTGAGGTCATGAAGACAACGAGTCTTGAAGAGGGTAAAAGACCCAATCAATGTGGAATGCTACTTATAAAACTTATTTTTCTTACTTTTACTTAAAATACATTAAAAAAATTATATATTTTTTTTGTCCAATAATATTTGTTCACTATTGGTTTTGCACACTTCTGAAGAAACTACAAATAAAAGGGTAATTTTTACTATAGCACACTTTGAATCCCATGTTTGGTTGGCTTAAATATTTTGGAAAATGTTTTCCAAATCAACTCATTTTCCTCGAATTTAAGGAAAATGACTTTACTTCAAAAATTAAGGAATAAATTTTCCAAAACTCTACTTTATCCTTCAATATTTTTTTCTTACCCTACCCCGTACTTGACCCTCCTCATCCCATAAAATATAATTAATATTTTTAAATTTCAAATATTTTTTTACCTCTACCCCAAAACCAACCCACCTCCCCCACGAAAAAAAATATTATTTTGGAAAAATATATCAAATTTTTAAAATTTCATTTTTTACCCTACCCCATATCCTCCCCCCTCAATTTTTTTTCTGAAAAAGATTATTTTTAAAAAGAATTTCAATTTTACAAAAAAATAATTTTTGACGCCACCCCCCATCCAGGCCACACCCGTTGAATTGGACAAGTATTGTTGGACATTCCAAAATAGTATGGTGGACAACTATTATTGAATGGAGGATAATAAGTTGCTGCTATGTCTGCTCCAAAACAAACCGTGATGAAACTTTCAAAAAAATAAATAAAATAATTGGTTGCGTTAGATTAGTACCCTCCTTCTATAAGGCATTTGCTAGCTAGGAGTCTAGTGAATTCTCATCCTAAGATTCGAACGTGGATGGTAGTTCAAAACTTCAAAGTAAACCTTTCAACCATTAGATATATAATTACCCAAGTTGAGCTTCCATATACATTAAGGGATTTTTGCAACTAAAATAATTATAATCTATAGTTTTTCAAATAAAAGACTGCGAGTATTGAAACAAATTATTTTTCAAATTTCAAGGGAGGCAAAAACACATATGATTTCTTTATATATTTGTTTAAGTTTTGATTGACAAAATTATCTAACAATTGTCTTAATGTGAACTAGTAAATATCCGGTAGATTTAATATAATTGAGTTAGGTACAAGTAATTGATCTTGACACCATGCTTATACATAAAGGCTAAGCACATTGACAACTCCTTAAATTTGTCAATAATTACTTTATTCAATTACACATTAACATAATTTGGAACAAGCTTGAGATTTAATGACTTATTGAAGCCATGCATACAATTAAATTTTAAAAAAAAATATATAATTAAATAATTGGATTGGATTAGTAAGATAAATAAAATAGATATCTTCTTATTTCTATAAAAATAGTTTAAAATAAAATTAGATTTCAACAGAATTTAATGAAAAGAAAATATTTAAATTGATTGGGTGACTTTTTAAGTGAAATATCAATAGTTGACTGATTTTCTAAGTAAAATATTAATAGTTAAATGACTTTTGAGTTATAATCATTAATTTCATATTATAATTTTGCTTAAATATTAAATTGTAAATAAAAATATAAGATGAAATTAAAGATATTAATAAATATCAAATTTTGTATGGAATATATTGTAATTCTTACCAAATTTGGAGAGTAGTTTTCTAAAATTAGTTGACTTAACTATGGTTATGATATTTGTTCATATGATATAATTTTGACCTTTAAACTTTAAATATGACACATGTCTCTAATCTAGACGTGCACTTGACGAAATGGAGGGAAGGGGTAATGGAGGAGAACCGAATCCATGGTTAACTGATCCACATAATGAACATCTGAAAATATACAACAAATTTGAAATCTCTTCAAAATTGTACATGAAAACATCCAATAATTTTTTTTATCCTATATTTATTTATTCAATCAAAATAAATCGTAATTCAAATATCTAAATAAAAATTAAGAGATAATCGATTTTCCCATTAAAAAAAAGAAGTCATGGATTGGTCATGAAAGGCGTGCATTGAAATAGTGGAGAGTGGGGGGTTGGGGGCTCAAGAACCCGTGACCCTTAGCTATCACTTATCATGAAGTCAATTTATGAAGCATTTTGGACTATGGCAAGACCACTTGAACGACCCCATTTAAGCATTTTTGTCTTTGTCTCTTCAAGTTTACAAATGGTTACTCCATTTACTCTTTTTTTTCTAATAAAGAAAGATACTTTGTTTGAACGTTTCCTTTCTTTATCATAAGTATTATTCATATGCTTTGCTAGTACTTCAAATATATTGTCATGGGCATGGGTCATTGCCCGTATGCTGTTGTTTCTTTCGATGGCAACATCACCATTTCACTTTTCTTCTTCACCATTGCCAATTTATTTACAATCACATAATAGCATCCAGAGTTAGTTTGTTCAAAATTACTCGATTTGAAAACACCTCTGAACTTGGCGTGTGTTGTTAGTTTCATTCTTAAACTATTGGCAACTTTAAAAATATCCTCTATTTGACTAACTGAATTTAAATACAGTACTCCCGATCTGCCACATGACATATCAAGTGCTCTCAAACTCTTGTAGGAGCGTAAGACTCTTATAAGAAAAAGTTGAGACAAGTGTTGAAAACACTCCTAAACATGACAAAAATTTAGAGGTATATTTCACCCATGTGGCAAAATTAGGTGTATTTAAGTTTAGCTAGTTAAGTAGAGAGATGTTTTTAAGACTGTTAATAATGAATAAAACTAATAATTTATGTCAAATTTAATGGTGTTTTTAATACTTTTCTCATTATTCGTATGCTTCACTAGTGCATCAAATATTGTCAATGGCATGGGTCATGGGGCTGTTTCTTTCGATGGCAACATCACCATTTCCCTTCATCTCCTTCACCATTGGCAATTCATTTTCAATAGCATATTAGAATTTAGAGTTAGTTTGTTCAGAATTACTAGATTTTTAATTTTTAATTATATATGCACAAACGTATTTTAATTTCTTTTTCACTTGTATATAAGGTCAAAGTTAGGTATAGTTTCGAAGTCTACAATAGGTCTACGATACCTCTCCATACATGCTTCGACCAAACAATGGAGGTATTGAGACGAAATAAGATCCTCTAACCTTCATAAGAGGTATGTAGTTCAAACCTTGAGATTGGAGAAATCAGATAGGAAATGCTTCTTCTTGAATTTACCATATGTGATACAAATCTAGATTAATCAAGCAGTAATTTTTTGAAATCCATTCTCATTACATCTTAATTACTTTAGCTAATTCTTATATATCGTGGAGTAGTAATTAGACCTATAATATATGATAGTTAAATTCTCTAACAGATTCAGGTTTTTATTCTATTTGTAATTATACTCCATGCTTCCCTCTTTAATCAATACTGAGAGAGATATTTTGTTATTTCACAAGTTGGGGACACAACTACTAAAGACCATTTTGTTCTAGAGGTTGTATATATAAAGTGTTTTTAAAAACAATATTATAATAGAGTATTGCCAACTTCTACTATTACTTTTTCCATCTCAAAATACTTGTCGTTCTTTTTTAAAATGTTTATTCTATTACTTTTTCCATCTCAAAATACTTGTCGTTCTTATTAAAAATGTTTATCTCGAAACATTTGGTACTTAAAATTAAAGTTCAAGATGCAACAATTATATTTTTCTTTAATTAGAGTAACAATTCACGAAAACTATCAATATCTTAATTATAGCACAAAAATAAATAAATATTCAATAGAAATAAATAACATCTTAAGATATTATATTAAAAGTAAAATAATCAAATACTCTCTTAATAATTCGTTTCTCAAGAACCAGGTAAAACACGATAAATATTTTGAATCGGGGAGATGTTTTTCAACTTGAGAGAGTCTCAAAGAGACACTTTATGAATAGGAACTGTAGAAAATGCTGCTTGAGAGAATTAAGATAGAGACTAGCTAGCACTAAAATTCATCAAAAGTCCCATATTGACTTGTCATAGAGTAGTTATTGAAGAATGGATTACAACCTTTTTTCACTTTTTGGAAGTTGGAAAATTCAGAAAGGGTAATTAAAAAGTCAAAAAAGAGTAACAACAAACATATGGGAATTAGTACAATAGTTAAATAATTTAATTTATCCACATCGATATAGTGGTAGATTATTTACACAAACATTTTAATCATTTCACCAAATATACGAATCATATAATATAGATTTGGATGAGTGAAGAACCACTTGATCTTTAAGAATTATAAAAGTGCGGTGAAAAAGGAAAAATAAAATAAAATAAATTAAAATACACACATGCATGAGAACAACTTGAGATAATTAACTAATTAAGGAGAAGCAAGTATAACAAAGAAACCTAGTGGTCAGTAGTTTTTTTTTTAAAAAAAATCAATTATTTGTTTGGTTACAAAATTTGATGAGATTTTAAAAATTCGATCTTCAAATATTTTCAAATTTATAAAAATTGACTCAAATCAGTTTTAGGGTTTTCACTCCCAAATTTTACTAATTATTTTCTCTCAAATAAAATGTGTGCACACACAACTTCAAATCCCAAGATCACGTCTTTAAAAATTCAAATTTTCAAGTTTCAAGTTCAAAATTTATAACTAGACGAGAGCTCGGCTAGGTCCACTTTACTCCATCTATCTCAATTTTTATGACAATGTTTGACTTGGCACAAAATAAGAGAAAGAAATTTTTATAATTTATAATATAAATGTATGGATAATGCTAAATGGCCAAAAAAATTGGCCAGACTTTTGGTCAAAAATTTCAAAATTCTATAATATCTTTTTTATTTTAAAATAAACTAATCTTTTTTCTATTTTTTAATTATAAAGTATTAAAGTTAAAAGGGTAAAAATATTTAAAAAGATAAAATAATATAGGTAAAATACCATTTTGGCCAAAATGATTTTTCCCAAATGTGTTTCATTAAGGAAGAAAAAAAATTAAATTTAAATTATTTCTAAAAATAAAAACGTGTCACATATATATATATATTAAAAACTAAAACGGAGTGTCTTTTGTGGTTGTATAAAAGTGCATCGCTTTGTCACCGCTACTTTTAATACCACTCCAATTTTTATCCTTAAATTAATTTGATACTCCATTTCATTTCTACTTTGCTTTTAATGGTCGAAGGTATCATTTGACAACGTGGGATAAAAGGTTATGACTCATCATTAAATGGGATAATATTTCACAGACTCATTATGTTTCAGAGTTACCTCGTCAAGGAAAAAAATAAAGTCTACATAAGGGGCATATTTAGGAGTCAAAAGTTAATCCCACAATTAATCTGATACATAATCATTCGTAGTTCCAAATTTGGTAATTTTGGAATATATTGATTTCTAACCCTTCATACATTCCTATTTTAATGGACTAAAAATTCCACTTTATGTTATGCAATCTCCATTATCAAATGACCCTTTGTATTCTCGAAATGACAAAGTTATATATCTTTCATGGATAAATTACGGAGAAAATTATTTTTGTACTTTTAATTAAAATACATGTTATTTATTATGATAAGAATAATTTTATTAAAAATAAATTATTGTAATTATAGAAAGCCTTATCAATTAATTTTGTGGTCCATGTTAGAACTTTCGATTTTTTTTTACATGTTGTGGAAAAATAACGTTACACATTTTGTTAAAGGTTTCTATCATGCAAAAGTCATGGCTTATAATTAAAAGGAGTTGAGGGTGTGATTTTCTTGGAAAAAAAATAGTGTTATTTTTTACGATTTTACCTCTGATATAATACTTACCCACACAAGTATAAATGTCATCATGAATCTTAGATCAAATCTTAAATTTATGATATGTCAACAAAATTAATCTTTTTATTAATAAAGATGCATTAATATTTAAGTCAAAATTATATGATGACTTAAATAAAGTTTAAGAATATTTGGATCATTCTGTTAAATTGACAAGACGACCAACTCATGCACCAAAATTGTCCTAAACCGTAGATAGGTCGTCCCTACTGCAGAATATATGATTTATTTTCTACATCACTCATTTGGCATTATTATGCTAAATAATAAGTGTTTGCATTAACGTTCTAATCTTTTTCAACATTTTGTTTCTATTTTTAAACGCGTTTATAATTGACTATCTGTTGTCACTTACCTGCCTGTGATGTACAATGTCTTCAAAGAATATTCTTTCTTTTCTTCATTATTATTATGTGACAAAGTTAACGTCATTATATTATTGATAGAATCATCCGTATAATATATGGAGTATATATCAATTTTTTATTTTGTTTTTTACTAATTATTTAACCTCTTTTCATAATATAATAGTAATATTTTGAATTTAATATATTTGTCGTTCTTGCTAGTTATTATACGTAAAAGGATCACAGGGTTGACCACTTTAGAGTATATTGCTAGTCATGCGATGTGGAAGCTAACTAACGATGATGTAATTAATTAGATAGTGATCGATATTTATTATTACGTACCTTCGATTCATATATTTAAGGGCGGATCTATATAGAAAGATGGGGTGTTGTGCCACGAAACTCAGACGTTACGTTATAATTTAACTTTGCAAATATATGTACATATCCATATATATTATGGATAAGAATAGTATAAATTTTAACCATACATGCACAGAGAGAAATAATGAATCTCATGGTGGTTGAAGTTCAGGTTTTCCTCCATAGGATGCAAGTTTGTATCCTGCCACACCAAATAAAATATTAAAATCAAGCTACCAATTTCATCACTATTTCATTTCTATTTCGCTCGTAGCTAACAAAAAATCATCACTAATTAATTGCTAAATAGAATTGGCGATAGATTTGACTGTTTAGCTATAAAATTTATCCGTCACTAAATTCAATTTTTCTTTTTTAATAGTGCGGTGAGTTCGTTTAATGTTTTAAAATTATCTTAGGATGCTAGATTCATTGTTAAAAAAATTGTAAAGTTGAAGCTATCTAAATTAGAATCTTAGACCTCGATCTCTGCTAACTACAATCTTAACTACACTAAGTAGACATGAATTTTGCAGAATCTTGTACGTTGATAAATAATAATTATAGCTTTTTTCCATGAATATTAACACCACTTTCTTAAATGTTACATACATTACTATCTTAACAGCAGTGAAAAACATGAACTTCCAATTTTGACAATTCCGATCAATAAAAAAGGATTTATCAAATTTTTTATAAATATCAAAACAATAACATACAAAGTTACCAAAACATAATCATTTACATCATTGTAAAACATTTACTCAATTTTGACAATTTCGATCAATAAAAAAGGACTTTATCTTATTTTTTTAAAAAAACCAAAAAAATAAATTCAAAGTTGCCAAAGCATGAATAATATACACCGGAGGTAGTAAAATTTTACTCTAATTTGACAATTTCTCAAACCAAATGAGTAAAAATGTTGAAATACATTTTTTTTGGTTAAAGAAATGTTGAACTTACTAACTACTTAATTAGCATCAAAGCTAATAATTTATATTATGACTAAGCATTCCATTGGCTTTCCTAATATTCTTAATTTTCGAATATTTGGACTTAAAAGTTAGCATTCTTCAAAGCAGTCAATCATTTGGAATAAAATGATTAATAGTATCAAAGAATTCCTAATTTGTGGTGTCTTATTAACTTGTCTAACTGGCATATTAATTTCAGTCTCAAGTTAAACTTCTCACTTTAATTTTACAAAGATAAATATAAGAAAAGACAAGATTATAATTCGTATATTCCGCTTATGAAACATTTGTAAATAGATTAATCTTAGATGTAGAAGTGGAAGTTAATTAATTATAGAGTAGACACCTATCTAGCTAGAAAAATTCTTCTTCATTTTTGCTTCTATTTTTTTTTTTGGTCAAAATACCAATCAATTGAACTAATTAATAAGTAAAGGAATCTAAAACTCTTAGTCAGGTCCTGTTCATAAACTAACTTTTTGAAAGGTTTATCAATATTCTTTTGTTCCAAATTCTTGTAAACGTGTTTAATATTCCATTTTAGTGCTAATTTAAGATAAGTTGGAACATGCCACTCAAAAATGAAAATTCTCAAAATTAAAGGTTTCATCTTTATCTAGTTGTGCATGTACCAAAAACTACCTTTTGGTCAAGAAAAAGAGAGTCCATCTTGGAGGGCCAATATTTTTTCCCCACAATTAGCGCAAAAAAGATTTAGCTAAAAAAAATAATCATTTCTCCATAGTAAGTACTCCATAACAAAGAAGAATTTAATTTTTCCATCTTCACCCTAAAATATTATTATATACCCCTAAAGTTTACATGTGGAACTCATTTACACTAACGGTGATAAAAGCAAGTCATATCATGAAAAATTTAGGCATGTATTGATAGCATACAAAAAATACCACTTCTAGGTATGTATATTGATAGATTCACTACTTTACCAACGTTATTGGACATCGCAGGAATATCTATTTTTTTTATATTGTTCCATATCGAGGTCGGCTGATAAAATCACAACATATTTTAGTGTCGTCACTGTATTATGTATATTGCAGGTTGAACATTTATTTCTCGTATATTGTTTTGCACCAAAAAGATAGATGTATACCTCCAACAACAACAAGAATTAAATTATAGGACAACTCTTATGTTTGGGAGAATTTCGAGGTATATGTCTAACCACCTCAACTCCTTGTTTCTAGGGCATGCTATAATTATTTGAAGTCTCTCGATAACGAGATCAGGAAATAATTGCCGATAAGCTAGATGTTTCATTAACCATATTCAACTTTAAGATATTTGGTAATATAATTTTATTTTAACCCTTTTTGGACGGTAATTTTTTCAATAAAAAAATGAATCCTTCTCACCAAAGGTAGATATGCCACTATCTATAATAAGATATAATACACTAATAATAATAATATCAAATTCTTTATATCGTCAGTATATATAAGTTAAATTTTTCAAAAAGAGATAGATATATTGATCATCTCGAATATGAAGTAGGGTTGTTGGTGAAGTTTTAGGTAGGAAATTTCAGGAGGTAACGTAACCTATAGGATGATGTTCTTTAAGGAACTAACTTGGAAGGAGATTTGATGTTTTCTTCTTTCTCATGGCAATTCCCAATTTGTAAAAAGACCGACCAAATTCATCAAAGAATACAAAATGACTATAAAAAGTAAGATAAAGACCATTGAGTCAACTTAAGGATGGAGTATTAATATATTTGCAAAAAATGTTTGTTCAAAGTTTTCAATGAATGGTATTAGCACAAATATTTCATTTTCAATGGTTAGGACCAAATGCAAAAAGGCAATTTGTGGGGACCCTTTTTTCTTATTGGAGGGGGTGGGTGGGTGATACAAGATTTGGGATAATATATAAGCACATTAGAGGGTGCAAAATATACACCATCATTTCTTGGACTAAAAACCATATCATAACACCCAAATTTCCTACTATAGTATTTTAGGTAAAGATTTTAAGAAATCTTTTAAGTAGTTTTTCAAATTCTCCCACTACTCTTGGCTCCAAAGACTTTTGGCCCCCTTTGACCCTAAAATTTTAACAAAAAAATTCACTTATTGCCCTTTTCTTAACACTCAATCTCTTCTCTTATATAATACTACATCTTTTCTTAAACCATTCTTGCACTTAAAACTCCAAACATCTCACAAAACACACACACTTGAGAAGACAATATGGCACCTGAATTTCAAAAGAACGCTATGTACGTCTCAAATGAACTCGAAAGCGGTGACGTTCAAAAAAACTTCGATGATGATGGACGTGAAAAAAGAACAGGTAACATATTTTATAGGAATGTTGTTTTTAGAATCGTGCATAAGTCATGATACTCATTTATTATGAACCTATTGACTATAAATTCTGAATTCGTCTCTGTTTTAATTTGCAGGGACTTTGTTGACTGCGAGTGCACATATTATTACTGCTGTGATTGGTTCAGGAGTGCTTTCACTAGCATGGGCTATAGCTCAATTAGGATGGGTGGCTGGTCCTGCTGTTCTCTTTGCTTTTTCTTTCATCACATATTTCACTTCTACACTTCTTGCCGACTGTTACCGGTCTCCGGGACCAATTTCCGGCAAGAGAAACTACACTTACATGGACGTTGTCCGCTCTCACTTAGGTATTGTTAGTGCATATAACTTAAATTCTTACAACATAGCGAATTCTCTGTTTTTTGCTCTGTTTTTAATGATTTTCTCTAGCTCCAAGAGTGGAAGTACATATTTGGGCACTCAGTAAAAAATATTTATATTCTCTTATCGATATCCATAATATACACATATAGTATATTATTTTGACATTTTCTTGATTTAAAAAAACAGGAGGTGTGAAGGTGACACTGTGTGGAATTGCTCAATATGCTAACCTTGTTGGAGTTACAATTGGATATACAATTACAGCATCTATTAGTATGGTGTAAGTACAAATAATTATTAAAAGTCTTATTCTTAAAGAAAACATTAAGACCTTTTTTTGTCAATACTTTGACTAATTTGATCTTATGA
Organism: Solanum chiquidenum; assembly: GCA_029582725.1. Lineage (NCBI taxonomy): Eukaryota > Viridiplantae > Streptophyta > Magnoliopsida > Solanales > Solanaceae > Solanum > Solanum chiquidenum. The sequence goes on from JAJOOS010003887.1 coordinate 10,976, forward strand.
CAATGACATAACTACTCTAATAAAATAAATGATACTCTATATTAATTAATTAAAATACTAATATAATAATTATTTTTTTGTGAATTTCAATTTTCAGGGCTGTAAAGAGGTCAAATTGTTTTCACAAAAATGGGCATGAAGCAAGTTGCTCAATTGAAAGTTACCCATACATGATAATATTTGCAGTAATTCAAATAGTTCTTAGCCAAATTCCAAATTTCCACAAGCTCTCATGGTTATCAATTCTTGCTGCTGTTATGTCTTTTACTTATGCTTCTATTGGTCTTGGACTATCCATAGCCAAAGTCGCAGGTACTTTATACATCGACAGTATAAAATATTTTTATATTTACCTATACAAATTAATTATGTATTATCGATGTATAAAATTTAAACTCTCGATATAAAAAAAATGTAGGTGTGGGGCACCATGTGAAGACAACCCTAACAGGGGTGGTAGTAGGTGTGGATGTATCTGGAACAGAAAAAGTATGGAGAAGTTTCCAAGCTATTGGAGATATTGCATTTGCTTATGCTTATTCCACAGTTCTCATTGAAATACAGGTAACCTTAGTTTTATCATATATTTTTTTCATATTTTAAAATTGATTAGTTGATGTTTGTCTACATGTGAACTTGCATCAATTATGGGTAGCAATTGCACATGCCCCTACACACACAAAACATATATATGTGGTCATACTTGTGTATATGGATGACGTTTAAAGTAATGAGTATCGTTGAATCTATAAAATATATAATTTATGTATATATTAGGTATGAAAAATATTTTTCAATATTTTCATATACGAAAAGTTAAAATATTTTTTAATAAGTAAAACAAATTTCTTAAAACTCATAAAACTAATTCTTCTTAGCAAGAAACACAAGGAATTATTCTATAATTGTCATTTCAAGTTCATCGTTTTCTCCCTTTTAAATCATCCAACCCTACCAGCCTTGACTTTCAACCCCATAGTGTTTTACTTGTTATATTTCGTGTTCTTAAGATAATAGTATATTACTTATTAAATACTAAAAAAAATTAGAAAGATAATATTTTTCTCTATACCAACCACACCCTTTATTTCAAACTTTTTTATTTCAATACCTTCAAAGATACACTTATATGATCCATTAAATCATTCATATATTTTATAGGAGTCCTTTGTCATACCATTTAGTACAAAATCTTGACTCCCCAATGACTAGTACCCCACCTATTAATTCATTCTCACCCAAACAAAAAATCAGAGGTACTTAGTTGAAATGTGTGCCTCACTAATTAATGTAACCGTTGCATGAAAGTGTAAAAATCTATTTTATTATATTTATATATATACTACTACTCTTTAGTAATCAGTCTGTAGACTATAGTCAGCTAGCCACATGTTCGGTTTTGGAGCATTAGGAATCACGATGGTCCATCTTTTATTGCTATTTTAAAAAATAATCTATATGGTAGTAATAAGATGTCACAAATATAAAAAATATCTAGAGTATCTTTTGTTATTAGCCTCAAAAATAATTTCTTTATCTTTTAAATCTGTATATATATTATCCAATCTTCTTCGGACCTTGCTAATTGAATTATACTGAGTAGATTGCTATTGTTACTTCATTTATAAATGTCTTTATATAACATTAAAAACCATTCGTTCTTTATCTTTTTTCTTTAAACTCACGAGCACTGTTTTTTCTTTAATTAAGGAATAACATTAAAGTAGAGGACCACAGAATATGTAGTTAATTTTTTCCCTTTCTTTCTTTGGAATATGATGTTAAAGCTAGAATAGTAATATAAGGAATATATATAGTACTATATGGTCTCTCCTTTTTAATTTATTTGTTTGTTTTAACTTGAGACTGAGTTATATGTAATTTTGTAATTTTAAATTAAAAATATGTAATATGTGTTAAAATATCTTTTAATCTTATAATTTTAAAAAATATCACATTGATAGTTTTAAAATTAAAGAGTTATCAATAAAAGAAAAAACACATTTTTTTAGAACAAATTGAAACGAAAAAAATATATAATATACGGTATGTTATTCCTCTTGGACCAGAAAAAAGATGGACCACGAATTTGGTTCATTGATTCTTTAGGCTTTTTCACAAAAAAATAAAAGTGAAAGCCCACTCTTACGCTTCTTATCATTTCATAACAACCAACCTTTTTTTTTTTGTACTATTGTCCGATTTACGATGACCTCATTTTTTTAGTATTGTGACATCTTTTGTTGTTTTGTCATATGATGTAATTTAAGCAAGAATTGAGTTTAGTGGACCCCTTCTCTCCCTTCATGTTCATGATAATAATAATCTTGTTTGGTAACTTTCCTAAATCAATAATTTGTGTTTAGACTTGACAAAACAACTAAAATCTATGAGATAATTTCTGATTGGGAAAAGAAAAAGAAACCGTGAGAATTGAACACACACCTAATTATTCTAGTGGACGCCGTTTTAATATGGTAAAATGATTAATAGTATAACTTATGTTGTTTGAACTTTTCAAAAATATTGTCATATCTATGTCAAACCTTGAAAAATGCACTACTTTGAAGTATTAGGAGCAATGTATTGATTAATCAGCTCTTTAATTACAGGACACACTGAAATCATCACCACCAGAAAGCAAGGTAATGAAGAGAGCCTCACTAGCTGGAGTTTCCACCACAACTTTATTCTATGTACTTTGTGGTACTATTGGCTATGCAGCCTTTGGAAACAATGCTCCAGGAAATTTTCTCACTGGATTTGGTTTCTATGAACCTTTTTGGCTAATTGACTTCGCCAACGTCTGCATCGCTATCCACCTTGTTGGAGCTTATCAGGTAACGAAACTTCTATAACACATTCTCATTAACCTGTTTAAAAAAAGTAAAGAAGACTTCTGAATCTTATAAAAGAAAGAGACGTTTCTTTCTGAAAAAGAACTAAAAAGGAAAGTAAGAAACAGAATCTAATGAATATCAAATGTATCTATCATTGCTTAGGTTTTCTGCCAACCATTATATGGATTCGTGGAGGCTCGTTGCAGCCAACAATGGCCAGACAGCAAATTCATCACCTCAGAATACGCGATGCAAGTTCCATTGTGTGGAACTTACAACCTCAACTTATTCAGGTTGGTGTGGAGAACAACATATGTTATAGTGACAGCGGTGATTGCAATGATATTCCCCTTCTTCAACGACTTCTTGGGGTTGATCGGAGCAGCATCGTTCTATCCATTAACCGTTTACTTCCCAATAGAGATGTACATTGCTCAGAGAAAGATACCAAAGTATTCTTTCACATGGGTATGGCTGAAAATATTGAGCTGGACTTGTTTGATCGTATCACTCGTTGCAGCTGCTGGATCGATCCAGGGACTTGCCACTGATGTTAAGGGTTACAAGCCTTTCTCAACTCATCAATAAGTTTTCACAACTGTTCAAATTATTAAATACTATGTAATGTTATCAATAACAAGTGTAATGCAATGGCTGTATTCTTATAATTTTTATACAGTATGCTTCTTTTACATGGAGTCAAGCTGCTTCATTTCAATTTGTTAATTTATCTGATTTTAACTTGGCATGGCTTTTGAATTTTAGAGTTAAGGCGTATTCATGGTTTGTGGATGTTAGGCATGTGAAGTTTAAGAAACTCTATAGTTAGGCCACTTAAACATGGAAAAACTTTGAAAATAGTGTTTGACGATTGCAGGACAAACCCGCCCCACCCCACATAACATAATTTTCTCTTTTCAACTTGCCCCGTCCAGCATAATTTGTTATTGTTTTCTTTATAAAATAAAACTTCTTTGAACGACTTAGATAGCTTATTAGAATCATAAAAACATCACTGATGCAATAACTGTGAAATATTACATCAAAAACAAGTAATTGATAGTTTAGAAAAACTATTTGAAATATATACAAATGTGACCAAGAAGAATTAGAAGAGAATTGATTACTACAACATAATATCAAAAGTGAGTGATCCCAAGACTAACTGAAAAATGGATTCTCACTCAACATAACACAACGACAAATGAAAAATGAATTATTGATTCTTTAAAAAAATGTGCAAGTGTTTTAAGCTAATAAAAGTAAATAAAAGGTTAATCTGGCAAGTATTTGATAGTTGGTTTTCTTGCCAATGCCTAAACTGAAGAAATTGTTTGGCAATTTCAGCATTGGGTTTATCTCAAACCCACAACCTGCTCTGCCCGCATGATTTTTGTTTTAATTTTTTTTTAACCCACCCCGCCCTACAAAAGTTGTAACCTGCTCCCGCAAAAGCTATAACCCACCCAGCCTCACAAAGGTTGTAACCTGCTCCAGCAAAAGCTATAACCCACCCCGCCCCACTAAGGTTGTAACCTGCTCCACCTCGCACCCACCTAAAAGAAAACCAAAATAAGCGTGGTAAGCTTAATATTGTAAATCACAAGGGGCAAGTATGACGAAGCAAAAGCTGAAGAGAGGTTTCGAAAATTTTCTCGACTATCTATTAGTTCTCATTAGACTGTTTTCATAGTTCCTTTTAATGCACAGAGATTAAAAAAAGAAAAATAATGAGGTCTTCAAGCTACACTTTATAAAATTTAGAACAGGAATGGCTCCATCATATTTGATGGACAAAAAGACAGGGCAATCTGTAAATAAGTTTTGAAAAACCCATTCCTTCCTCTTCCTAGAATGATCATCTCAAGTGAAGATGCTCTGTTTTAGCCAACTTGTAATACTTCTAATACCCGAACATGCATTTTTAATATTTTTCCTCGTCAAGAATTTGCTGCCCTGCCAACTGCTAAACCATATCTTCCAGTTGCTGTCAACGCCAAACTCCAGCTTCGGCGCTGTTTAGAACAACACCATAAAAATTAGGTATAAGTTGACGAATTCACAATGACAAAAGAATGAAAAAGGGAGTACAATGAACTGTTCTCCATTCACACAGCTCGTGAAAACAAATGTCATTCAATTTAAAGTCCACAAGATTGAGAAATTACCTCACTGCCACCAATCAAGCACCTTCAGTCTCGACCATGACAAATGCTTGAATGAGACTCTGAGCAGCATTCGTCTGCTCAGGCGTCCCAGATATAATGATCACAGTCTCTGTTGCTCCAGGCTTGGGATCATTTATGGTGACTTTCGCATCAGAAATCTAGAAAATAATTAGTCAAACAAAGAGTCAAATAATAATATACTTCCATACAACGCAACAAATTTGTACTTGCCATGAATGACACTACGTAGGCGTTTGAACATGGATTTGACTGAAATTTTGGAAACATTGCTTATTGCACTTGAAAAATGGTAATTAGAAAGTTGAAGTTGTGTGAGTGGAAAAAGATTTTTCAGTTGAAAAACTAATCAAAAGATCAGTCTAATGTATAACCAAACAATGTTTTGAACAAACGGAGCTAGTATTGATATACTCTTTCTTTTTTAAATCCAGAAAATGGTAAAAGAAACTTCTTTTCAGTAAGCCTCCCATCTTTTCCGATATTGAAAAACAAGGAGCAGAACATGTAGAGAAAGACATGAGGGCATCTTGAAAGTAAAAATTAAGAGCAGAGAAAATGAATACTAGACCAAATAGGTATAAATATGTACAAAACAAGGGCCATAATATTTTGTCAAATACATACATTTCACATACATAAAGATGGAGATCATATATATATATTTTATTTTTATGACAAGGGAAACCCGCAACTGCTACCCTTTGGGTGCGCACCGGGTAAAACCACCACTCCTATGCAATAGCTCGTAAACCACATAGGAGAGGTAACCCGCACTAGGCAAGCTCGGTGCAACGAGCTCGACCCAGAAGGCAAACCCCTTGCTTTCGCTGGCAAGGGGTTTCGAACTTGAGACCTCCAACATGGAAGTCCCAAGCCCAAACCACTGGGCCACCCCGAAGGGTTATATATATATATATATATATATATTTATGGGCATGGCCTATAGTAGATACCAATCAGAAATAAAAGGGCAAAACAAAGGTATAATGTGAATTAGGAACATAAGATCGTACCTCACAAATTTGTCGAAGACATCCCCCACCTTCTCCATAGATAGCAGGAATGACAGATCGAGGTACAACAACTTCCACGGTAGTGCTTGTGATCACAGCGGGATTACTTCCTCTATATTAATGAAATTCATGTGTAACAGAGACATACATATATCATTGATGTATAATAGAAAAGGCAGTTCATAAATGAACTCTAAAACATCAAGAAGAAAAAGAAAGCAAAATGAAAAGAGTCTGGTCATGATTTAGAAAGTACAGACCCTCCAAAGCCACCAATATTTCGAGGACCTCCTGCATAGTCTGGGAAGCCTAGATGTCCCCCACCTTCACCCCGTCCCTGCAATTCAGTTCAGATAATCAATATTTCTGATGTTCGTCACTTTTTTTGGATCTTTACTTTTTATTCTAGCAGAAAGAAGATGTGCTCTAAGACAATTGTGACGCTCACTTTAAATTACATTATGAAAGCAACAAGCATGCGGTTACAAGTACATAAGGTGGAGCAGCCTATATATAAAAATCAACCAACTCCTACTATAAAAGTCACAAGAAACTAGAATGGTAGAACTAACTGCAACCAAATGCTACCTGAGAACCCCATGGTGCTGAAGATGGCATTCTATCAGAAATATGAGGTGGAATGCCTGGCCTATGGAAATTTTGCATAAAGGGAGGACGATCATCATGTGGATGGAAACCACCATGTGGAGGTAGAGCATCAAACTTGTGAAATGGTGGACGAATGTTGGGGAACATGCCTGGAGGTGGTGAAAATTCTCTCCTTCCCATGTGTGAAGGGAATGGAGGTACTTGGTCCAGAAACCCAGGGTTTGAAGGAAATGCATCACGAAAGTAATGATTCTGTAATCTGGCAGTTATCTGCAGAAGGGCTTCATGAACTTTTTCAACATCTCCATTTATCTGAGCAACCAAAAAGAAAAGTTAAACGCACGTTGAGAACTAGGAATTAGGCCTGTCCTTAAACCAAACAAATGTTGCCATAGACATCACACTAAACCAAAAGGCTAGCAACAAACCCTCTAAATATGCGAAAGAAAAACTGCCAATTTTTATGCTTAGTAACATCACTCAAATCATAAAAAGCAAAAAATACCTGAATTACTTCTTCATTTTCCGCAGCACACTTTGGGATTTGATCCTTGCCTACAATACGAATATATGCTCCAGTTGATTTCCTCATTTCAGCTATTATACCACCACCTTTACCCAAGAGACACCCAATTTGATTGGAGAACACCAAGAGTTTTGCAACCATAACATTGTCCTGATTCTCAGGTGCAGCCCTAAAAATTCGGGATTGGATGCGAAGGACAGCATCTTGCGGCAAAGATATTCTATCATCTGGGAACTGCATAGATAGAATGGCCATAGCCTCTTATTGTTAGGTTATAGAAAATCAAAGAAGCATGATAAAGAAGAGGAAAGAAGAAAGAGTAACAACTTTAGCAAAAAGAATGACCCCCCCCCCCCAATGCCAATTAAAGGAAATCCTGGAAAAAGAAAGCAAATAGAGAGGAGTAACAAATCATACCGCTGGACCAGAGATGACAATAATTCGATCTTCAGAATCCCCTGTGGCTTCCAGAACTTTGATTTGACACCCAGTCTCATGCTGAAGTGCTTTAATTATACTTCCTCCCTTTCCAATTATACCTCCAACCTTTTCGTCTGGACAAAGTAATCTGAAAGTCAAGGCATCAGGAATAGGATTCATTCGACCAGGTATACCAGCTTCCCCAACACGAAATCCACCAGAGGAAGCAGGCCCCTGCCCATGGTAAGGACGTGTTGACGGTGGACGTAATTCCCGGTTAGATAGAGGACGTCTAGGAGACTGAGAAGATGGACCACCAGCATCAGCAGAGAGAAAATCTTGATCCCCAGAGGAACTCTCAAGTAATTGTCGAGCAACAATTTCAAGAGCTTTTTTAACTGCATCATGCTCCCCAGAAATCTGCAACATAACAATTAGGAATGTCTCCAGAATTCTGGTTAATATGACAAAATTTGACTACGAGAGTACTGCATAAAAGCAGCAGACAATACACAATGATCAACTCTGTGAAACGTGAGACAGGAAATGAGATGTCGCTGAAGCAGTATTCACTGTGAACCAACAAGTAAGAAGAGTATGCAACATTCTCAAATTGAATTGTATAGATACAAGGGCCATTTTCTGTCACTAAAGTTAATTAAAGGACTTCCTAATGCAGAAATTACTGTTATATCAATAAGACCTCTCAAAACATCATGACAAGCACACACAAGAAAACAGGCAGGATTCAAATACAACTCCGACAGAAAAATGATCACATTGATGACAGTTAATGGCTAAGCTGAGTGAATCAAGTTGACTAATACTTGCGAGGAATGAATGAATAAATATAAACAAATATACCTGAACCAATTCATCTGATGAAGACGCACATGAAGGTAGTTTGTCCCTGGGAAGAATTCGTATCTGTGAACCACTTTCAGAAGACATCTGCTTTATCACACTACCACCTTTTCCTAGCAAACAGCCCACTTGGCTGGAGAGAACAAGCAATCTTATAATTAATGAGGAAGAATTATTGCCCTCTTCATCTCCTCCATCCATTTCTGCTCCTCCTTCAACCATCCTTTCAAACAACAAGAATAGAGCTTTCTGAATAGATCCAGTTTCCTTTTCAGTTTTGGAATTTTCTGCCGGAAGAGACGCCTTATTCTCACCCTTATCACCATTTTCATCATTGCAACTATCTTTTTCCTTAGTTTCACTCCCCTCAACATCAGCCTGGAACTGTTTGGTTCCCACTTCATCTTCTTTTCCTGAACCTGTAATAACTATCACCCTCTCATCACAACCAACAATACTATCCTCAACTCGAACCTCTGCACCAGTTTCCTCTTGTATCCGAGAAATAATGCTACTATTCTCTCCGATAAGGAAATCTATTTTTGAAGCAGGGCATAATATACGAACTTTCGCAGGTGATCTCTGGGAACTAAAAGATGATGATTTCTGCCACTTCCCTCGGCCATTTGTTTCTGCAAGGCTCTGATCATGTGGTCTCTTGGAAGGTGTCAACTTCATTGACATATCTGCAAATTTTTTTTGTAACAGACGCTCATTTCAGGAAATAAGACTATAGAGGATGTATGAGAAAGGTATGGAATGATAAGACTAAAGTGGATGTATGAGAAAAGTATGGAGTTTTTTTTTTTTGGGGGGGGAAAGGTAAGATAATTTGCAACATGGTCAACTAGAAGAATCAATTTGGTAAGGTCTGAACCCATGAATGCAAATATTATCAATCAAACTCCATAGAGCCACATTGGTAGTGACTTCTGAAAATTGTACGCACCATTCTTTTATATATGATCAGTAAGACACGTTTATCAGAGAGTGATATCTGAATCAGCGAAAATGAATGTGCCAAGTACGAACCCTAGGGATGAGCAACAGCGCATAGTTCAGTCTAAGCATTTGGTATTCAAACTACTCTCCACCACTATTATGTGGTAAATTTTTAATACCTTCTCACCTAAACCCTTCGAGTCCACTTCATATGTACTCTTTATGTAATATAAAGCTATGCACTAGGCTTGCAAAAGCCCAAACCCGAGAAATCAAATTTCAGCTGAAGCTTAAAAAGACGAACTAGCAAAAAATTAATCAACGGTCTATGATATAAACATCTATCCTATACAGTTCCATGGAATTCCATACCTATACATTTGCTAGTTACAATCTGCACAAATTTGAAGTTCTAATAGAAGTCTTTGATTTATAACTTTAATTTTAGCAGTACCAATTCTATACCTATACATTTGCTAGTTATAATCTGCACAAATTTGAAGCTTTAATACAAGTCTTTGATTTATAACTTTAATTTTAGCAGTACCAATTCTATACCTAAACATTTGCTAGTTACAATCTGCACAAATTAGAAGCTTTTATACAAGTCTTTGATTTATAACTTTAATTTTAGCAGTGCCATTTTTGCGACATTTAGCTTGACCACTCGGTGAAACTAAAAGTATGAAATCGAGAAAAGCTGCAAGAGAAAAACGAAAGAGTAAAGGAGAATTAACAGATTCAGCATTTTTACCAGGCTTCGTCGGAGATATGATCGGACAGCTTCAACGGTGGAGTAGGGTTCTGCTAGCGACGCCGTAACGGTGAAGATAAACCTAAGTATCCGGCGGAGCTCAGGGAGAGTTGTGTTGTATCAGAAGGTTTCACTTTTGTTGTAAGTAGTACTTTTTAGGGATTTTACCAATTTATTTGTGTGCATTTATTTCCATTAAGTACTTACTTTTTTTTGGTCAAAAAATATTTATTTTCAAACTATTTCTTTTCTTCTTCTTCTTCTCTTTTTTACATTTTTAATAAAGAAAATAAATAAATAAAAAGGTCTTAATAACAAAGAATAAAGAGAGAAAAAATGATCTAGTAAAAGAAGTGAACTTTGGTTCAATTTCTTAAACTTTATTATTTTTTTATCTCTATTTTGGATTATACGAATTTATTCATGTGCATTTATTTCCATTAAGTCCTTACTTTTTTTTGGTCAAAAAATATTTATTTTCAAATTTCTTTTCTTCTTCTTCTCTTCTACTCTTTTAAAGAAAAAATAAAGAAACAAAAAGATGTTAACAAAAAATAAAGAGAATAAAAATTGGTCTAGTAAAAGATGTGAACTTTGGTTCGATTTATTAAAATTTATTACTTGTGACCTCTATTTTGGATTTTACAAATGTCGAAACCTACAACAAACATGTGATAAGCTCACATTTCTTACGCCATCGAATAGTAAATTAATCATCATTTTTGTCATTTTCTATATTTAAAAAATCATAAATTTTATGAACTTGGAATAGAAGAAACAATTTTTTTGAGTTTCATTAGTGAAACTTGTCCTAAAAGTTTGAAAAATTTAAAACCATCTCTATATAAAAAAATACGACTAGAATTAGAATATAAAATACAATTACTTAATTGTCAACTCACCTCTATTAAATAATATTTAATTTAAATTAAGTAAATAAAAAAGAAAAACACTTGAAAAATCTAAATGAATTAGTTTTTAATATATGTTCTTATATAAATTGATTATAAATTAATCAAAATTTATATTTAGGGAAGCACAAGTTTTCTAAAATCGAAAGTCATAATTGAATATAATTTGTGAAATTTAAGATATAAAAATAAAAATTTATACTCCAAAAAAATTCCATATTAATATTAAAATGATTGTTTGGAGTTTTTTTTTTCATAATCCATAATAAGTGAATTATTCAAAGTTTAAGATAAATGCTTGACTTTTTTTCTATTTTTGCCCTTCATTTACATTTTTTAGATGATAAATTCGAGAGAGTTAATTCCTCATATTTATGATTTTTCTTTAAATTATTTCCATTTTTAAAAATAGTTTGACAATCACTAAAAGTATAAAAGTGGAAAATGCTACTTAATTTATGTCATAATTTTTTTTCTTAATAAGTATGTGGGTGTTTGGATTGACTTAAAAGTTGGTCAAATCTACTTTTAAGTCAGTTTTTTACTTCTAGAAGTGTTTGACAAATATAAAAAAATAATTTAAAATAAGTTAGAAAGTGTTTGGCAAGGTCAAAATGACTTAAAATAAGTTGAAAATGACTTAAAATAACTCAAAAAATCAAAAGTAGGTATCCCACTACTTTTTATTTTTTAACTTAAAAATCATTTCAGTTTGACTTTTTATTTTTTACTTAAAAACTATTTATTTTTTTGTAAGTCAATCCAAACGGGCTCTATGTATTAACTCACAAATTCACTTAATATGGATGGAAAGAGTATTTTTCTTATTATAAAAGAGAAAAAAGAAAACAAAATAGGTAAAAGTGTAAATAACATATTAATAAACTAATAGAAAAATTGAATCTAATGTATTACTAATAGGGATTACTGTAATATAGAAAAAGGAGACTCTTTTCCTTGGCCAACCAACACTTGTATAAATAGAGAACTAACATTTTTTTCTTCTCAAAACATATTTTTATACAAATTTGAAAATCTCATTGCTACAAATAAACCTTGTCAAAAGATGACGAAAACACCGATGATGATTAGCGGAAGCGGCAACAATGTTGAGGAATAACAAAATCTCTCATCGAGTGAAAAAGGAAATGAATTGCTTCCAGCTGCAAAGTGGGCTGGGACAAGGTTAATGAGGGAAGAGGAGAACGTCTATCAGAAGCTAAAGGGTTTACTACCGTCTTTTATGAGAAATCGTGTTATAATCACATCAATGCATCAATGTATGAGAAGAGGTCCAGTGGAAAAGGCGCGATTTGAAGTTTATCTGGAGAAGGTAACCAGAGCAAGAGGCCGTAGAGTTGATGACTCTGCTTGGTACGGGACATCAGCTAAAAATGTCGACAGCCTTATGCGTCGTGGCTTTGAAATGAATAGTATTGTGCCTGCTTCTTATCCTCATGGTGTTGGTATATACTTGTCCCCTTTCTTATCACCTCAAATAAGGTACGTACGTAGTACATTTTTAATTATTCCACATGAATGAATGATATTCATTAATTATTTTTTCTATTTAATTTGTCTAGTGATATGATGTCTGATATAGATGAAAATGGTATAAAATGATAAATGTCAAGTTATATTGGGAAATTTTGAAAAGGTTGAGTTAGGATCTAAGCAGTTGTTTCCATCGAGTAAGGATTTCGATACCGGAGTTGATGACTTAACAAATCCAAAGTGGTATGTGGTGTGGTGTGGCAATATGAATACCCACATTCTACCTCGCTGTATAATCAGTTATAAACTTATTGATCGTCATATGTACTTAGGTAAGCATTGCTCCTTTTCGTTATTCATAATTTGTTTCAATTACTTTTGAATGTCGAGACTCAAGTGTCAATGTACAGGTCGACTAACTTGTGGTGGTCATACTGATAGCACATGGAGTAGATTATTATTCAAGCTACATAATTTTCTTACAATATCAAAAAGGCTGGAGTTGAGAAATTTATGTATCTCCTATGGAGTAAGTTTGGGTTTCCCTTTTTAACACTAGCTATTAATCAAGGATTTACTATATACATATTGTTGTGAATATTCTAGTTTCAAGACCATTATTTTGATCTTGACTTTTCATACAAATTGTTCACAGGATGGCACACCAGTAGAGGGAGAAACTTTCATGAGGGATTTAAAATCTATTGTTCGTGATGATCAATTGATAAAATTCGATCATGCTGGAAATCACCTCCTAAAGTTCTTTTAGTATTATCAATTTTATTGGGATATATGTGTTGTATGGACTTTCAATATCTTTCAGCACACTTTTTTCCCTTTATATATGTAAGAACTGGTGAAGCGGATGAAATAATACTTTATGAATTTATTAAATACAATGTATTCCTTTAGAAGAGACTTGGTGAAGCATCAAGCACTTCTGCTTGGAAATTGGTTCATAAAGTTACAGTTATTCTCACAATGAGAGGCCATATTGACGATTTCTTAGACAATTATCGTTCAAGAATTGTTCATTATTAAGAATTCCAGACCGCGTTTGATTTCACATAGATAATTTCTCTATTCCACACTAGAATCTATATATAATAATATAAAGGAGAAACATAGACAAGGTGACGTGACACCTCTCTATGGCCTCCATTCATATTTATCTTTTTTTGAAATTTTTTTGAATTTTTTTTCTTAATTCTTTTCATTAAATATTTTATTTATCAAATTAAAGAAAATAATCATATTTACTATTCTAATTATACCTAATGAGTCACAAAAAACCTCCATCTATTCATATTCTCTACTTAAATAACATGTCTCTTCAACTTATTCTTATGGATTATCAAATCTGTAAATTACAATCATCCATGGAGATGTTGAAGATTCATTTTTCATTTTCTCATTCTTTCTTTCTATTAGTGTAGTTTTTTTCTCATTCTTTCTTTCTAATAATGTAGTTTTTTCTTCTTCTTCTTTTTTTAAAATAAATATAATTATTCTTCATCTTTTTTAATTTAGGTTCCTATAAAAAATTTAATTGTAGTAAATTACATTTTCATTTAGACTCAAATTAGTTATTTGTAACGTAACTTTGTCAAAACACAACCAACTACGCCAACAAGCGTTCAATTTTTATTACTCATGGCTCAAAACAAATGCATATTAAGTATTGAATACGTAATTCTTAGGTATTTCTTATGGTGAAGAACCATTTAAATTTGTTCGTTTCTTCTAGTTCTAAAGAATTATCAAAATAATATAAGATATATACGAAAAATTAGCAATAGAGGTTTATTTAGATGATAATGAAAAATAGAGAAAAATAATTATTTAGACGATGATGAATAAGAGAAAAAACAAGGACAAAGAACGGATTAAATATCAAAGAAGAAATGAAATAGAAATATTTATCTCTATTTCCTCGTACTTTTAGTTTCATCATTTATTTTTTCGAACTAAAGAAAGATCCATTGGATAGTAAATTTATCATTTGACAAAAATAAGAAAAAAAATCAAGTCCTTAAATATGTTTATCCGAATTTGATGTATTAACATCATAAAATATGATTTTTTCTTAATAAATTAATCTTTTAATTTTGAAAAATACTTTGATAATAAAAATGTAATTCACTTAAGTTCTAATTCTACAAAAATATTTATCTTGTAATTTTATCATTTTTCTTATTTCTATAATTGATTTTTTATTTCTTGTATCATAATTATTTTTTAAAATAAATTTACATATATATATATTGTATATTTGATGGATATTTTATCCCAAATAAAAACAATCTTATAAATCTAGCTAAAGGAAAAACATATTTCTCAAAATTCGACTGTAAAAGTGGATTTTGGCAGATAAAATTAGCTCTTTGTAATTTATTACCATCCGAGCTTTTCCCCTTTTTATTTTAGCATGATTTCTTACCATGAATGCTGGACTACTATGAGGACTTTTACTCATTCTTATTAGTTTTAAGTTATATATATATATATATATATATATTTCATAACTGCGCAAAGCGCGATCAAATCCCTAGTATAATTATGAAAGATGTATTTAGAAGGTAGTGTAAAGTGAAAGCACCCGTTGATAAATTAGGGTTGTTGAAAGGAAAAAAAAAAGATAAATAGTAAATTGTTGATAAAGGTGAAACTAATTTGGATATTCCGATTGACTAGGTAGATTCGATAATGAATTAACGTAAATTGGAAAAGAATTCACTACAAATAATTGATGAAACATTACGATACTAAAATATAAATTTACACACCATGGAGAATTAATTATTATGAGGGACATATATTAAAGACGAACGTACAAGATAGGGGCAAAAGTGTAAACTAATTATATATAACGCAGATGATCAATGCTTATTAACACGCTTCAACCCGTCAAAGTTAAAATTGTTGTCCACCTTCGAGTACTGACGAACAACTTTAGAAGCTCCTTCTCCCCATGTCTCTCCATTGCAACTAAGCTTAGACGTAATCTATGACGTGCAATCAACTCTACCACCTCAATGACGCCATAGATGTGTAACCAATAGGGTGCACAGCTTGAAGCTTCGCCTTATAGTCACTTCTTAATTTTAACATTTTTCGCTCTTGTAATATGACAGCAAGTGCAGCTACTGCAGACTGCATTTTACTACTAAAGTTTGTAGTGACAAGACGAACATTTGTCTTGGAATCAATACCACTTCAACATAATTTTCATAACCATTCTTCTAACTCCTAATTTTTTTTGACAAAGTGTAAATGAGTCTGAATTTCAAATAAAACTTCTTAATAGCTCATACGCCCTTACGGAGTCAGCTTGGTTCAGAGCAAATGACATAAATGGTCCCTAAACTATCCTAGTAGGTCTAAAATAGTCCTTTAACTATCCGCCCTTTTGTCAAGTTTGGTTTCCATCCACTTTTAAAAAAAACTGTTAGTTAACACCATTAAGTCAATCTGTCTCCTTTCTTTTTTCCACCTCTTTTTCTTCATTATCTCATTGTTTCCTCACTTTCTTTTTTCCAATTCTTCTCCATTGATAGCAGCTATCAAACTTTGATCGAATTGCAGCACCAG
>JAJOOS010003888.1:0-18852 GCA_029582725.1 Solanum chiquidenum
AGATACCATACTGTTCATACATTGATGACCTACTCGATTGTCATATTAATCATGTTTTAGAAGCTCTTTCTCAAAACTCATCTTAACTTTCTCAAAAACTCAGTTTAAAACTCAAGTGTTGTCTAAAAAAAAAGCTTCTCAAGATTTATAACTTAAAATAGGATTTATGCTGAAATATACTGATAATGTGGTTCAAAACTGGAGTATGTATATCTGAATAACTGAAATATCTGACCTAGCATGTGTAATTCAAGAACTAAAGAAATACATAGCTAGGGTTCTGAAATTCATGCAATAAACTGAGCATTAACATGATAATCTGATTAAGAACATTTAAATAACTAATTCATGATGATCTGTCGAAATTCTAGAAACCCTAGGTCTGTTCATAATCATGGAATCAAGAAACTGACTGAAAACTAGGGACATAATGGGCAAAAGGAACCCACTACTGAAATCCCCCATACCTGGTGACGAATTCCACGAAGAAATCCTTCAATTTCAGGGCTGGAACTGGAGGAAACTTGATGCGTTCTTGAACTAGGGTTCTTGGCCTTTTTCTCCTCTCTTGCTTCTATTTTTTCTAAGTTTGATTAATGATCTGACTTAGGTAAGTTCTAGTCATGTTTCTAGGCTTAAACTGACTAAAACCTCATGATTTAGGGTCTAAATGACGTATCTTAGGGGTTAAATGAAATAGGAAAAGACCAAAAAACCCCTGACTTAATTGTTGTCGGAGTGACTGACGGGCCGTCATTCAATCGACGGTCCGTTGATTGGGCCCGTGAGTCAAGCCTTCTTGACATTCCTTCACTAAAACCAGCATAACGTTTTACTCGGAGGTCGGATTTTAGCAAACTCGGTGGCGTTGGAAAGAGGATTCAATTATCTATCATATGATAGGTCATGGAACACATAATTCATTTTGTGCTGGGAGTTATGACTATCTGAAGTTGACCCAATTATTAATTTCCCCCTAATTGGCTGTTGGCCTTCACCAACGATCATACCTACGGACCGTAGATCAAATGACGGTCCGTGCTGGTCGGCCGTCGTTTGCGACTGAAGGATGAAATCTGAAGTGTAAAATTGAAAGTTGGCTGGCCCATCGACGGAGCTGACTGACGGTCCGTAGGTAGCTTCCGTCAGTGGCACATGCAACTTCTGAAATCTAGAATTTTTTCCTTTCTCAAATCTGGGGTGTTACAATATGTTAGACATATTATTTGATAAGGTAGCCAAGGATGGAGATCTCTCGCCTAGGCAACAAAGAAGTGAAAGCAACAAAAACAAAAAAGAAGACAAATGAAAGGCAACATAGTAAGGTGACTGAGGAATTTATTCCAAGGCACCTACCAATGCGACTAGCAAAGCAAAATCATATGATAGTTTCAACAATAACACGATCCAAAAAGAAGTGATGAACTATCAAGTTTTGTTCGACATATTTGATGAAGAAAATAAGAGGGAAATACTTCAGGTTACTTTACACGGGCAATCCATCTCTTTTAATTCTTACATATATAAAATGAAGTTTGAGGTTGATAACCTAGCTTTATTCTTAGATTTTATACTTTTGCATTACTTAAGCATCCTCATTTGTAGTATCATCACAGAGTGTATTATAAACTCTATGATGATCATAAAATATTTAGTTTTCTCTAGCTCTTATTTTCTTCATGCTTGTTAATTAGTAGAGGTTCGTTACCTCATTAAGATTAGTAAGGTAAGGCCTAGCCCCCCCCCCCCCCCTTGCTTGTACTTTTCTCTTTGAGATCCTTTTCTCTTTATTAATAAAACTAGCCCTAGGCACACCTTAACAAAAAAAGAAGAAATCCAGACTAAATGATAAATAAATTGAAAAACCTACATTGATAAGTTGAAAATCAAACAAAACCAACAAAACAACTCAAATAATTTCCCGCATTGACCCCCTGTTTCAGTTATCCACCACCCAAATGACACCTATTTCAGTCCTAAACCAAACTCAACCTCACTGCCTTCTTCTCCTCCACCACACCTTCTCCGATCAGACCATTTCCGTGCTCACTACTCCAACAAGCTTCAACTGGTAGCTATAAGTGAGAGCCAACAACAACAAAAAAAAAAGCCCCAAACCAACTCCACCAATAAACCTCGACCTTTACAACGCCGCCGGCCCTAAACATCGGCGAGATTGTGAAGAACCAGACCACCCAACAGATC
Organism: Solanum chiquidenum; assembly: GCA_029582725.1. Classification (NCBI taxonomy): domain Eukaryota; kingdom Viridiplantae; phylum Streptophyta; class Magnoliopsida; order Solanales; family Solanaceae; genus Solanum; species Solanum chiquidenum. Next base: position 2,206 of record JAJOOS010003888.1, read on the forward strand.
CCCACTCTTCCTTAACGCCATCAGTCACCATTTAAATCCCAACTCCCAACAGAATCCAAAATCAACTCCGAGCTCCGAGGAAATTGTGAACAACCAGAAATCATTTCGACATATTTTCTTCTATGAAAAGAGTAGAAGAGGTTGGGAAAGAAAAAATGCAAGGAAGATGAGAGAGAGAAATGGAATGAGATTGTGATTTGTGGGAATGGGAATAGCTATGGCAGAGGCAAATAAAAATTGAAAAAAGAAGTACAGATACATTAATCAAATATGATAAAAGGGAAAGGATGACATGGAGTGGCTATATATACTTGTCATTTTATAATTATTTTAAATATTATGTGTCAAGCGTTTGTGACACACACACAGTTGAGTAGGGAAAAATGGGTTTAAAATATTATTGTGTTTCGATGGATTCAGGGGTTTAGATGGCGAAGAGATAAGTAGAAGGGTTTACAATACAAACTTATACGAGTACAAGGGTCCATCAGACCATTTTGCTTTATTTTCTTTCTTCCTCTACTTGGGTTTGATATACTTGAGCCAAGAGTCTTTCGAAAAAAGTTTCTATTTCCACAAGGCAGTGTAAGACACTCTACCTTCTTCCGACCCCACTTACTGTGATTTTACTGGGTATATAGTTGTTGTATATATATTATTGCTATATAATTTTGTATTGGTGTAAGGTGTGAGGGAATGAGCCAACAGTGGTTGTGTGTGGTGTGGGGAATCGGAATGGTGAGCAATGCCAAGAACGTGATTGTGCTGGTGTGGCTGATCTCTCTCCGTCCCTAGGGTAGCGTCTTTTTGGTTTTATAAACTAAGTTTAGGATGTTGTGTGTCTATATTTTTCTAATATATTCTTATGAATTTTGGATAAGATTAAAAAAAAAACTTTAGAGGGAGAATGAAATATTTTCTTCTCTGATGAAATGTGCTTTGGATCGAGATTGAATGAAATTTATCAGGTGAAAACATGTTATCGGGTTTGATTTTTTTATTTTTATTTTAAAACAATAAAATTACTACTACGATATTAAATATAAGAAAAATTAAAGAACATGTTATTTTGAAATTTTCTTTTTTTCCCTTAAAAATCTAAAACAAAAGTATCATCTAATTGACTATTTTTGTGGTTTTCATTTTTTCTCAAGTAAAATCTACCATAAAATGAAATAAAATTTGAAACAAGAATTAAATTTAAAAATACATACTTAAAACTAAAAATGGGTTGAAACTCGAGAAAAATATTAAAAATCACATGTCTACATGCCTAGATATGAAAAAACAACTAATATAAAATAAAATATTAAAACTACGACAAAATTCTTAATTAAAAATATATATTTATTTTTAACTAAATATAAAAATAAAAAAACACCATATAATATGAACCAATATATGATGAAAAAGAATAATTTTCTTCACCATTCTCAAAGACATAGGATTCCAAAGTTGATTCTTCTCTTTGTATTTTTCACAACCAACTTTTTTTTTCTTGTTTTAGTAATAAACGACTCCCTCCCTCTATAAAATGTAAAATTAAATCCTCACAAAACTTAAAAAATAAAATTCACAATAATGGCTAAGTCTAAAGTTCATTATGTTGCCTTTTTTGCTCTCTTCTTCTTCTTCCTCATCGCATCAACTAGTGAGTATTTAAAATACTACAAACCCTAGCACTATCTCGAATTTAAAAGGCATACTCTTCCATTTTAATTTACGTGGTATCGTTTGACTTCTAAGAGTCAAACATAATTTTCTTTGACTGTGATTTATTTACTCCCTCCGTCCAACAACAATTGTCCACTATACTATTTTGAGATATCCAACAATACTTGTCCATTTTATGAAATCAATCGATAATTTTACACTTAGTTCCTAATTTACCCTTATCATTAATTATAATCATTTCCTTATTACATTTTTCAAAATGTTGTATTTATTATATTCAAAGGGTGATATAGTAAAATTATTCTTCTATTTATAATTTCTTAAGGGGTATGCCAAATTAATAGTGAACAACTATTGTTGGATAGAGGGAGTATATGACTTTTAAATATTTTGAATTGTCAGTCATTGTGACTTTTTTTGTTTACGTAATTTGAAATATATAAATTTTATTTTGAAAACTTGAAGATTTCATGTTCAAATTCACAATCAAAATTTAAAAATTGACTCTCAAAATTCGATTGATGCTGAAATTAGTGACATATGAACTCTTAACTAAATAACAAAATTCGTCATTAATAAAATGGAACGATATATTATTTCAACATTCGGCTAGCTACAAGGGATTTAAAATTAAATTAACGATGAAGTTCGTAGTTAATTCCTGTTTCATTTACGGTGTTAGTAATTATTTCTAGTCAATACAAAAAAAAAAGAATAATGTTAACTTTTGATTTGTTGCTTTCTTTTACACTAAAGAGATGAAAAAGGCAGAAGCAATAGGTTGTGAAACACCAAGTGCAACATGGAAAGGGCCTTGCGTTGTTACTGAGGATTGTGACAACCAATGCATCAAATGGGAGGGAGCTATTCATGGAGCTTGTCATTTGGGATTTGGTTGGAGTATTAGCCAATGTTATTGCTACTTTTGTTGATCAAATAATCATCATAGTTCACTATCTTCGTATAATCTATGATTTGTATGCAAAAATAAAACCAATATAATGTGTAATAAGCCCATGCTTTGTGTTATAATCTATGAGAATTATAATACACATTTGTCAAAGTATATATACATGCCATTTTATTACACTCACACGACACAAGAAGGTTGAATTTGATTGCAAATAATTAGATGTTGCTTGTTTCTTTCTTGTTGGCCACATGTAAAGTAATGGGATATCTCGGGTTCGAGCTCTAGGTATGGAGAAAATTTTGTTGGGATTGTCAAACTCGAACGGATGAAATGACCCTCTAGGTCACTTCCTCTTTATTGCATTATTTTCGACGTTTAGAGCTTTTTATAGTGACCCCAAGTCATTTATAACTTGGTGGAACTAACAGTTCGCTCACTTTGTCATTCATTTGGTTTTTATGCAATTTTTCGTGTTTTGGAGCTTTTAAAACTTGAAAGTTTGACTTCGGTCAAAACTTCTGGTAGATAGCCTCAAAAGGCAATCTGACGGTTCCATTAGCTTTGGAACAACGAGTTTGTTCTAGGAAGACCTTTGGTGCGGCGCCCTGAGGCTTCCGAGCTCATTTCAAGCTATCTTGTGAATTTGGCTTAAAATGGAGCTTGAATATGAGACCCACTTTTTATTGATACAACATCAATTGAAAGTTTTGACATCTCGGTGAGTACATAATGTCGAATGTGGTGGGGTATCATAATTCGTTTGCGTGCATGAGTTTCCGAACTAAGTCCAAGCATCCGAGTAGAGTCCGTTAGGACTTAGACATTTCTGGTTGCTGCACTGTGTTGGTGCAGCCGCTCAAGTGGCACTGCAACTTCTTAAGCGGAAGCCGCTTTAGCGGCTAATGTGTCACTTAAGCTAGACTGTCTAGTTATGGGCTAGCCACTTTAGTGGTCCCAATCTCGCTTAAGTGGTGATCTCTTAACCGGTGGTCGCTTAAGCAGCGAGGGTTCCGCTTTAGCCGAGAAGCCAGCTAGGCCTAGCTGATTTAGCGAAGGTAAGCCACTTTGGTCAAGCCGCGTATGCGGCCTAAGTGACCGCTTTTGTAATATCAACCGATAGTTATATCAGGTTTTTGGATTCATTTCTAATAAGTTGAGTTTGAATTCCTTCACTTGGGACCTCAAGATTATGTGGGAATCAGTATTATTGGGAGTTGTTGGGGATTGTTGTGGGATGATTGTAGGCTCGTTAATTACGCGTTTAACCCGTAAGTCTCTTCCCTCTTCTCTCCATTTAAGCTTCAATGGTGATATTCTTGCTCTTATTTTGCATTATCTATTTTGGCTTAATTTTAATCTCAAATTGTGCCCATTTCCGGGGCACATGTTCGTAGAGCTAGTGGGACCAATTGATTCTCAGTGTGGGTACCAAAATGTCATTTTTGACTCATGTTTAGTCCCATCTTTAATTGTTGTGATTTGGGTGTCAAAATGTTTATATTGATGTTGTGATCATTTATTTGTTAATGTGGCAGTTTAGAAGGGTAAAACTCTAATTTAGTGGATTTGGAGTGTGCGAGGTCAGCTTTTGAGGTAGGCTACGACTTACCGATCTTAGACTGAGTTCGTGTTGGTAAATTCATGTTAATTTAGCTAGTTTTGGGTGGATTTCTAGTTTGTATCATATGAGCAGATAGAATTCATTCCTTAGATCCTTTTGGGTTAGATTTCGGATAATTGAGTTTGTCTACCTCATGTGTTGTTGTATTGTGCACTGTTGTAGCTATTTGTTTGGTTGTTTTGTTGTTGGTGGATTGTTATTGGCTTTATCCACTAGTCTTCGGCCGGAGGGGTTTATTGCACAAAAAGGCCGGGGCACAGGCTCCCAAAGAGAATCCCAACGAATGTCAGATGCAAAACTCCGCACCTCATTAAGATCATATTGGCATACTCTCCCAAAAAAGAATGAGCAGACCCCATTGAAGACGAGAGTGAGGTACAACTCGGTGTAGGCTAGTGATTGCCTTAGACTTGCGTTTTGGAGCTGCTACGTCTTAGAAATCTTCCAACGTCGCTTCACATGGCTTAGCTCCCGATAGGCAAATATAGCATACTTCGGTATGATAGTATGAATCCTTATTTAAGAAACAACTCAGCTTATAACCATTTATCCATAACTTCCCTTATGTTTTGGCCCTAGGGTACGTGTTTTGCTTGCAATTTTGGGCCTTGTTGGTTATTTTGGATTGGGTCTTGAATTTCGAGTTGGATTGGGTCCTTGGTGACTCTAAAGATGGTTTCGCTCAACGGTACATTCCTACATTAAGAAGAGTGTGATTTGGAGATACCCAGAGTCATTTTGCCACGGTTTGAGGCCTTGACTATCTTTTTTTTGCCACGGTTTGAGGCCTTGACTATCTTTTTTTTGCCATGGAGGCCCTGGTATATCTCTTTTTGCCTTAGTTCGAGGTCAGGCACACTTCTATTAGTCGGGTTTGAGTCTTCATTGAGGTTATTGGGATCTTCGGGGTGCCTTTGCCATGGTACGTGTCCGGTCAAAGACTCAATTGTTGCTATTAGACCATGCATACATATGCATCACAATTCTTATTGTTACGATTTAACACCCGAGGTCATGATTACACATATCTCTATCCCATCTATATGTAAGTCAATTCTTAATCGACTCAATATTCCATAATACTGCAAAAAGAAAATCATTAGGAAGTTGAACAAGTCTTAAGATCAAGATTATCATAAATCCAAAAATAGAAATGAGGACACCACAAGAAATCTTCTTTTTTGTGGCGATTGCATTATAGCTAGTACTTCCCTAACTAAAGGTTATTTGTGACAACATCATGAAAGTCACCACAATAAACACACATCTGTAACACCATTGTTTTTCGCAACGCAAGAAAAAAAACTTTTACAACACACATTTTTGCCAAAGTCGCTGCTGAAATAAAGGTTGGATGTCAATATAGTCACCACGAAAGCTAAATACAACTGTGGCAACTTTTATCTCGCCGCTAAAACATATATATTAGAAGTGGCTCTTGTCGCTACAACATATATATTCTAGTTTTCGTTTATCGCTTGTTGTTTTGGTTTTGTCTTACCCTTTGGGGGGCTTATGATAGGCTCTATCATGATCCAATTCGGATCATGACAAGATACTATCTAACAATTACTCATTATAGGAAATATATCCATAGACAAAGACTGACATATATACTCCCTCTGTCTCAATTTATGTGACACATTTCGCTTTTCTAGAGTCAAACAATTTAAGTTTGACTGAGAATTTACTCGTGAAATCTTCAATTTTTTTAAAATGAAATTCATATATTTGTAAACTACATAAAAAGTAGGGAAAATACATACAAACCTCCCTGAACTTGGCACGAAAACTTACTTTAGTACTTAAACTACATGGGTGTTTATATAGCCCCTTAACATCTTTTAAGTAATTTTTTTCAACCCTCCCATCACCAGCCCAGTTGAAGGCTGAGTGTTGTTGAGTCACACGCGTTTTCATTCGTCCACGTGTACATTAACAAAATTCCTAATTAATTGCTTAAATCTCCATAATAATTGTTATTTTTTTAAAATATTGAGCCAAAAATTAAACCCATCAATGAATTTACTCCTCAATATACAAACTATAATTCAAATTTCAATTGCATTTTTCAGTTTAGTTATACGATACCACCTTCCTCAAAAATTTAAAAAATTATTTGCATAAAAATGAAAAATTATTAATGAATTGGGCGAAATCTCCATAGTTAATCTTTTGCCAACAATATCTTCGATTTTTTTTAATGTAAATCAACTTCATTCTGATAACGATTTAAACTGATAGATCTAATAATCTTCTTTGATGTCAAAAATGGTGGGTGAATCAAACACCAAAAATTTTGTAAAAAAATGAAAGAAACGATTAAAAATAGAAAAGAAAAAAAGAAGAAAAACTGTGGAAGAAGTTATATTTGGAAGTAAATGTTTACTTGAACTAAATGAAAAGAATAAAAAAGAGCAAGAGTTATGAGAAGAGAAAAAAAAATGAAGAAGAAGATGCAGAAAAAGAACAAAAATGGAAAAAAAAAATGAAGAAGAAGATGCAGAAAAAGAAATATAGAGAGAAAAGAGTTAATTCAAAATAAAATATTTAAAAAATAGTAAAATAAGTTATTAAGTATGTTATCCAATAAAAAGATGACATGTGTCAGTTTTTTTGGTGTTTTTTCCTTTCTCACGCGCTTATGAAAAGTTGGTGATACAAATTTTGCCACGTCACTCTTTATGGGGTAATTAAATTCAATTCAAATTAAATTAGGGGGGTAAAGAAACACCTGTGTAATTTAAGTACTAAAGTAAGTTTTCGTGCCTAGTTCAGGGGGGATTTTATGTCTTTTCCCTAAAAAGTACTATAAGTCACAATAATTGATAATTCAAAATATTTAAAAGATATATGAAAAATTTACGGTCAAAGATAGACTTGTTTGAATCTCGAAATCCAAAATGTGTCACATAAATTGGGACAAAGGGAGTAGTATATTCTTCAAATGCAATATTATTTATTTAGTATATTTGTAACATCCGGCAATTTGAAATAACTATGAAGAGACTTGAAATTTGAAATTAGTCATTTTGGAAAGAATTCACAAAATCTGGAAATTTAGCAAAGTATGGAAAAAAGGTGAGTTTTGGCCAACTTTGAACCGTCATAACTCCTAGATCAGGATAATTTAGGTGTAGTTCCAGTTATGGTTGCGAAGCTAGTGGAATGATCTTTCCAACGCCGCCAAGTTTACTCGATTCCGAGTTCGTATGAGTGTGTTAGGCCCTTTGGAAGTTGGGCAGTTGGAAGGGAAGTCCGCCCGAAAATTTGTAAGGGTATTTTGGTCTTTTCCCTAACCAATTCTTTTGGTTATATTAAGGTGTTAGACTGATTTTTAGATCAGTTTTTCCCTTTTTAAAAGAGTGAGAGCAAGGGTTTGAGAGTGAAGAGGAGAAGAAGAGGAAGAAAAGAGGATCAAGCAAGGATTTGACCAAGATCTTCGTGGATATCGTCGGGGGTGATTCCTACTAGGTATGTGAGTTCATAGTGTGGGGTTGGTTCTTTCCCCCACACACCAAACTCCTTTTATTTCCGATAAAAGATTGGTTATGTTGTTGAAGTTGTTGGTTGTGTTGTTGAAGTTGTTGGTTTGAGACATGTTTCCGGGTTAAATCTATTGTATGTTGAGGGGTTTGATGTTCCTAAGTGTTTGGTGTTGGAACCTTTGAGGTTGAGAGGGTTTAGAGTTGGAGAAAAGAAGGAGAAAAGTCGAGTTTTCGGGGTAAAGGGGTGGAGCGTCGCGCCTTGCAGAGCTCCCCAAGAAGTGTTCTGAACTTCCCCCCTTGGGGCGCCGCGCCTAGCAGTGCGCCACAGCAGCCCGTCTGAACTTTTTAGTCTGGCCCCCCGCGCCTCTCAGAGCGCCAAGCGCGCCAATCTATCCCATTCTTTCCCCACTTGTTCATGCATGTTTCTTGGTATTGTACCTATGTTTCAAAGTTGTTTCCAACACTCCAAGGTACGTCTAAACGTCAAGAACTCATCCATAAACATGTGATCATATACCTTGAATCCATAATTCAATTCAAGGCGAGTTAGGATCAAAGTCAAGTGAAGTTAAGAAGTAAGTCAAGCAAGTTTTCAGAGTTGTTCAAGAGTCTTTATTGAACGTTTTAACTTCATTTTAAGACTCCAGTTTCAAGCCAAGTAGAGGGCATAGAGTTTCAAGCCAAGTAAAGGGCATAGAGTTTCAAGCCAAGTAAAGGGCATAGAGTTTCAAGACAAGTAAAGGTCATAGAGTTTCAAGTCAAGTAAAAAGTATAGAGTTTCAAGTTAAGTCAAGAGCATAAAGTTGAGTTCATTTCTCAAAAGCTATTAGGGAACTAAGTAATCCCAAGAAGTTTATAAATGTTTTTACATTTGAGTAAGAAAGGAACTATGTTTTCCAAAAGAGCCTTTGGGCTAAGCTTTGAGTAATTATCTCAAATTAAAGAAAGATGTGTTTAAAACACTTATGAGTTAAAGTATTTTTGGGAGTAGTCTTGAGCACCGAGTTGGGGACACGAGTTCATATTAACTCAACTCTCCATAGGAACCATGTAGCCAACATGGGATTAACGGGTCATACTTTTTAGATGATCCCGTAAGTTTAGCTAGTGGATCCACTTAGCATAGTTAGCTTCCTATATCACGGCAAGGTATAGGATGGTCCTTGGGCTACGTGAGGTAATACGTTGTATCACCACTCAGTTTCCTAGTGGTGGTTATCGGTTAGAGAAACTCCCACAGTAGAAAATTGCATGGTTCCTAGAGGGGTTCTGCTTAGTATGAATGGGGGTATGGGACTTCATTCATGCATTGCACAGGTAGACTTCGAGAGGAAATATGGTATTTTATGATATTATAAATATGATGTTGACGTCATGTTTTAAATAGTTTGCAAGCTTTATATATTGCCTGTGTCTTATTGCTTTATATATTGAGTTCAGTCTTTCATGAGTTGAACAGAACCAAGGTAAGTGTTCTCTTGTGTTCCTTTCAAGCTAAAGTTGTGGTTTAGCTTTCCAGCTCGCATACTGGTACATTCCATGTACTGATGCCAGTTGGCCTGCATCTTATTATGATGCAGACGCAGGTATACATGATCAGCATCCAGCACGTCGTTGATCCAGTTGTGCACTCCAGAGTCAGTGGTCCGGAGGACTCGGTTATTTTGTGTTCTTAGTTTTGTTTTATTAGGGTGTTGCGCGGTCTGTCCCAACATCCATCTCAGTATTTTTAGAGGCTTCAATAGACAGTCAATCAGTTAGTGTTGAGTCTCTCATGCATGTATAAATGTAAATATTCTATTTTGAGACTCGAGTTACCTTGGTGGCCAGTTTTTATCAGTTGGGTTGTTTTATAACCTTTCAGTGCATTGAGTTATTTTGTTGAGTTAAGTTTCCGCTGAGTTAAGAAACCCAGGCCAAGGGTTCGCTTGGGGCCAGCAATTGTCTTCGCGTGCCGGCCACATCCAGTGTGTAGGCTCGGGGCGTGACAAACTTGGTATCAGAGCACAGAGTTCAAGAGTCCTAGGGAGTCTATGAAGCCGTGTCTGTAGAGTCCTAGTTATCGGTGTGAAGCGCGCCACATCTATAATTGGGAGGTTGCAATATTTAGGAAGATTTCTCACTTCTTTCACACTCATCTCGTGCGTTAGAGTTTATCTCTAAGAAGTTTCTTTCTAATTCATGCTTGCGCGTGTTTCAGATAGTCATGCCTCCACGAAGAGTTGGCAGAGGGCGTCTTCCTAGACGTTATGTTGATGAACAAGAGTTACCTCATGCACCTGGAGTGCAGCATCAAGGGGACGTTTCTAATGCCGAGTTCAGTGAGGCAATTAGAATTCTGAGCGAAGTTGTAACTAATCAGATGGGTCAGCAAAGAGAAGCTCGACATGAAGGAGCTGATACTTCAAGGATTCGTGAGTTCTTGGGGATGAATCCTCTGAGTTACATGGGTTCGAGCCCTACTGAGGATCCAGAAAACTTCATTGAGGAGCTAAAGAAGATTTTTGATGTGATGCATGTGGCAGATACTGAGCAAATTGAACTAGCCGCGTATCAATTGAAGGATGTTGCTAGAACGTGGTTCGACCAGTGGAAGGGGGCAGAGCTGAGAATGCACCACCTCCGAATTGGGCCTGTTTTGAGGAAGTTTTCTTGGGGCGTTTCTTTCCTCGAGAATTGAGAGAGGCCAAGGTACGTGAGTTCCTCACACTTAAGCAGGAGTCTTTGAGTGTTCATGAGTATGGGTTGAAGTTCACACAACTTTCCCGTTATGCTCCGAAGATGGTTGCGGACATGAGAAATAGAATGAGTTTGTTTGTTGATGGGCTGTCTCGTCTGTCGAGTAAGGAAGGTAGGGCTGCAATGCTTATCGAGGACATGGACATATCAAGGTTGATGGTATATGTACAGCAGGTTGAGGAAGAGAAGCTGAGGGACAGAGAAGAATTCAGAAATAAGAGAGCCAAGATCGGTAATGAGTCCGGGCAGCAGAAAGGTAATGCGAACCATCTGTCCTTTCAACAAAGGCAAAAGGGACCTGCTCAATCATCTACTAGTGCACTTGCACCCAGAAATAGAAGTGAGTATACTGGACATAATTTGTAGAGTTTCAGAGCTAGACCTGCACAGTCTCAGAATAGTATGGCACAAGGAAGTAACCGGATTCCCGCATGTGCTAGGTGTGGTAGAGCCCAATCAGGGAAGTGTCGTCAGGGCCAGACAGGTTGCTTTAAGTGTGGACAAGAGGGTCACTTTATGAAGAAGTGCCCTAAGGATAAGCAAAGTAGTGGAAATTTGGGCAGTAGGGTCCAATCTTCCTCAGTTGCTCCCCCAGACAGGACGGCACCTAGAGGAGCTACTTCTAGTACCGGCGGAGGAGCAAACCGCCTCTATGCAATCACCAGTCACCACGAGCAAGAGAACTCTCCAAATGTTGTCACTGGTATGATCAAAGTCTTTGCTTTTGATGTGTATGCTTTGCTAGACCCAGGAGCAAGTTTATCTTTTGTGACTCCTTATGTTGCAAATCAGTTTGATGTTCTTCCTGAAAGACTTTGTGAACCCTTTTGTGTTTCTACACCTATTGGGGAATCTATTCTAGCAGAAAGAGTTTATCGTGATTGTCCTGTTTCTATCAATCACAAGAGCACCATGGCTGATTTGGTTGAGTTAGACATGGTAGATTTTGATGTCATTCTAGGTATGGATTGGCTTCATGCTTGTTATGCATCGATAGATTGTAGAACTCGAGCGGTCAAGTTTCAGTTTCTGAATGAGCTAGTCATAGAGTGGAGTAGTAGTTCAGCAGTGCCTAAGGGTCGTTTTATTTCGTACCTTAAGGCAAGAAAGTTAGTTTCGAAGGGTTGTATCTATCACTTAGTCCGAGTTCATGACTTTAGTGTTAAGATACCTCTTTTTCAGTCAGTTCCTATAGTAAGAGAGTTTCCAGAAGTTTTTCCTGATGATCTACCTGGAATTCCTCCTGAGAGAGAAATAGAGTCCGTCATAGATCACATTCCAGGTACTCATCCTATCTCTATTTTGCCATATAGAATGGCACCAGTAGAGTTGAAAGAGTTGAAAAACAGTTGAAAGATCCCCTAGATAAGGGTTTCATTCGACCAAGTGTCTCCCCTTGGGGCGCTCCGGTCTTGTTTGTGAGAAAGAAAGATGGTTCCCTTCGGATGTGTATAGATTACCGCCAGTTGAACAAGGTTACCATAAAGAATAAGTACCCTCTTCTGAGGATTGATGATCTTTTCGATCAGCTTCAGGGTGCCACCTATTTTTCGAAGATTGACCTCAGATCAGGCTATCATCAATTAAGAGTAAGGGAATGTGATATTCCAAAGACAACTTCCAGAACCAGATACGATCATTATGAGTTTTTAGTCATGTCTTTTGGTTTGACCAATGCACCGGCATCTTTCATGGACTTGATGAATAGAGTCTTCAAACCTTATTTAGATATGTTTGTTATCGTCTTCATTGATGACATACTAATCTATTCAAGGAATGAAGAAGATCATGCTAGTCATCTAAGAATAGTTCTTTAGACTTTGAAAGATAAGGAGTTGTATGCCAAGTTCTCTAAGTGTGAGTTTTGGCTTGAGTCTGTGGCATTCCTAGGCCATATTGTGTCAGGTGATGGAATTAAAAAGGATACTCAGAAAATTGAGGCAGTGCAAAATTGGCCTAGACCCACATCTCCAACTGAAATTAGGAGTTTCTTGGGTTTAGCTGGCTATTATAGAAGGTTTGTAGAGGGGTTCTCGTCTATTGCATCTCCTTTGACCAAGTTGACTCAGAACACAATAAAATTTCAATGGTCTGAAGCTTGAGAGAAAAGCTTTCAGGAATTGAAAAGGAGGTTGATTACTGCTCCAGTTTTGACTTTACCAGAAGGTACTCAGGGTTTCGTGGTATATTGTGATGCATCTAGAGTTGGTTTGGGTTGTGTCTTAATGCAGAATGGAAAAGTTATAGCTTATGCCTCCAGACAGTTGAAGGTTCATGAGAAGAACTACCCAACCCATGACTTGGAGTTGGCTGCTGTAGTGTTCGCTTTGAAGATATGGCGTCATTACTTGTATGGTGTGCATGTTGATGTATTCACTGATCACAAGAGTCTTCAATATGTGTTTACTCAGAAAGAGCTTAATCTCAGACAGAGGAGGTGGTTAGAATTACTCAAGGATTATGACCTGAGTATTCTTTACCACCCAGGTAAGGCTAATGTTGTTGCTGATTCTTTAAGCAGGTTGTCTATGGGTAGCACCGCCCATATTGAAGAAGGAAAGAGAGAATTAGCAAGAGATGTGCACAGACTGGCACACCTGGGAGTCAGAATTATAGATTTCGTAGGAGGAGGAATAGAAGAGACGAGCGGAGCCGAGTCATCATTAGTGTCAGAAGTGAAAGAGAAACAAGATCAAGATCCCATTTTGCTTGAGTTGGAGGCAAATATTCAAAAGCAAAGAGTATTAGCTTTTGAACAAGGGGAAGATGGTGTATTGAGATATCAAAGTAGATTGTGTGTACCTATGATAGATGAACTCCAAGAGAGGATTATGGAGGAAGCCCATAGCTCTAAATATTTTGTTCATCTGGGTTCCACGAAGATGTACCGTGACTTGAGAGAAGTTTATTGGTGGAATGGCATGAAGAAGGGCATTGCAGAGTTTGTTGCTAAGTGTCCAAATTGCCAACAAGTGAAAGTGGAACACCAAAAGCCCGGTGGTTTAGCTCAGAATATATATCTTCCGAAATGGAAGTGGGAGATGATCAATATGGATTTCATCACAGGGTTGCCAAGGTCTCGCAGACAACATGATTCTATTTGGGTGATTGTCGACAGAATGACAAAGTCAGCTCATTTCTACCGGTAAAGACTACCCATTCAGCAGAAGATTATGCCAAGTTATATATTCAAGAGATAGTGAGACTTCATGGAGTCCCAGTTTCAATTATTTCAGATAGAGGTGCACAGTTTACTGCACAGTTCTGGAAATCTTTTCAAAAAGGCTTGTGTTCAAAGGTGAACTTAAGTACTGTCTTTCATCCTCAGACTGATGGGCAAGCAGAGCGCACTATTCAGACTTTAAAAGATATGTTGAGGGCTTGTGTGATCGATTTCAAAGGGAGTTGGGACGATCACCTACCTGTCATTGAGTTTGCCTACAACAACATTTATCACTCTAGCATCCAGATGGCTCCATATGAAGCTCTTTATGGGAGAAGATGTAGATCTCCTATTGGATGGTTTGAAGTTGGTGAAGCAGGGTTAATAGGACCAGATTTAGTTCACCAAGCTATGGAGAAGGTGAAGGTGATTCAAGAAAGGTTGAAAACGGCACAGAGTCGTCAAAAATCCTACACTGATGTTAGGAGAAAGGCGTTAGAGTTCGAAGTTGATGATTGGGTATATTTGAAAGTTTCACCCATGAAAGGGGTTATGAGGTTTGGTAAGAAGGGGAAACTTAGTCCCCGGTATATTGGACCTTACCGCATAGCCAAGAAGATTGGCAATGTTGCTTATGAGTTGGAGTTACCACAGGAACTAGTAGCGGTTCATCCGGTATTTCACATCTACATGTTAAAGAAGTGCATAGGCGATCCTTCATTGATCCTGCCAACTGAAAGTATTAGGATCAAGGATGGCTTATCTTATGAGGAGATTCCTGTTCAGATTTTAGATCGTCAAGTTCGTAGATTGAGAACAAAAGAGGTAGCCTCAGTCAAGGTCCTTTGGAGGAACCAATTTGTTGAGGAAGCTACTTGGGAAGCCGAAGAGGACATGAAGAAGAGATATCCACATCTCTTTGAATCTGGAGGAAATGCAGATTAAGGTATTAATTTCCTTCTTAGTGCTCTTTAACTTATAATGAGCATGTTGTTGTTGTTGTTGTTGTTGTTTGCATGATTGCTTGTTGGGTGTTTGAGTTGATGTTACACCCCTAGCCTAGTAAGAGTAACCTCATTCGAGGACGAATGTTCCCAAGGGGGAGATATTGTAACATCCGGCAATTTGATATAACTATGAAGAGGCTTGAAATTTGAAATTAGTCATTTTTTAAAAGAATTCACAAAATCTGGAAATTTAGCCAAGTATGGAAAAAATGTGAGTTTTGGCCAACTTTGAACCGTCATAACTCCTAGCTCAGGATGATTTAGGTGTAGTTCCAGTTATGGTTGCGAAGCTGGTGGAATGATCTTTCCAATGCCGAGTTTACTCGATTCCGAGTTCGTATGAGTGAGTTAGGCCCTTTGGAAGTTGGGCAGTTGGCAGGGAAGTCCGCCCGGAAATTTGTAAGGGTATTTTCACTACAAAAGGAACCCCAATTACAAACAAAAAATTTCGTTGGTAAATTGATCAAATTAGTTGGCAAATGAGTTACCAACCAAATGTCAACTTATATTAATCCGTTGCTAAAAGGCTTGTCGGTAAATATTATCAACCGATTTTAATTTGTTGGTAAACTTACCAACCAATAATCAGTTGGTAAACACCCAAAGATGTTGTTACAAAATTTTGAACACCCAAAGATGTTGTTACAAAATTTTGAACACCCAAAGATGTTGTTACAAAATTTTGAACACCCAAAGATGTTGTTACAAAATTTTGAATGAAAAGGAGTTAGTAAAAAAATTTATTCATTATTCAATTCTGTTGGTAATACGTCTGATAAACTTTTCCAGATACATTGGTAATTGGTTGGCAATTTTAGTAACAGAAAATTTATGTTGGTAATTTACCAATAAATTTTAAATATATTTTTTTTTGGTTTCCCATTCAGTGTCCGGTATCCATATTGGAGCCCGACTAAATCCAGATTCACGCCGGGAAGTCCCACATTGGGGAGTAAAGCGCTCCCTAACAAAGGTGACTCCGTACCCAAGGGGAATCAAACCTGAGACCTCTTAGTTAAGGATGAAGGAGTACTTACCACTCTACCACAATCCTTGTTGGTAATAAATTTTAAATACGTTGGTATGATTATTTATTTTTCTAATAAATTTACTAATTGATTGTTAGTTTGTTGGTTATTATCATTCAAGGTGACTCTGTACCCAAGGGAAATCGAACCTGAGACCTCTTAGTTAAGGATGGAGGAGTACTTAC
Organism: Solanum chiquidenum; assembly: GCA_029582725.1. Classification (NCBI taxonomy): domain Eukaryota; kingdom Viridiplantae; phylum Streptophyta; class Magnoliopsida; order Solanales; family Solanaceae; genus Solanum; species Solanum chiquidenum. The sequence continues at coordinate 18,024 of JAJOOS010003888.1, forward strand.
CACTCCACCGCAATCCTTGTTGGTAATAAATTTTAAATACGTTAGTATGATTATTTCGTTTTTCTAATAAATTTACTAATTGATTGTTAGTTTGTTGGTAATATATCATTCAAGGAGACTCCGTACCCAAGGGTAATCGAACCTGAAACCTCTTGGTTAAGGATGAATGAGTACTTACCACTCCCCCACAACCCTTGTTGTTAATAAATTTTAAATATGTTAGTATGATTATTTGTTTTTCTAATAAATTTTTACTAATTGATTGTTAGTTTGTTGGTAATATATCATTCAAGGCGACTCCGTACCCAAGGGGAATCAAACCTGAGACCTCTTGGTTAAGGATGCAGGAGTACTTACCACTCCACCACAACCCTTGTTGGTAATAAATTTTAAATACGTTAGTATGATTATTTATTTTTCTAATAAATCTACTAATTGATTGTTAGTTTGTTGGTAATATACTATTCAAGTTCAATGTTAGGTTAGTAATTGATTGACATTATGTTCAAAAATTATTAAATGAATGATTATCCAATAGTAAAATATTTATTAATTTATTGCATATAGAAATCTAAGAGCACGAATATAAATCCAAAAATATTAATATCAATTTTATAAATCATATTTGAATGAAACAATGCAAAATCTATGATAACAAGTTAAATTAATCTCAATATGACACATATCATTATATCGAAAATTTTAATTTGAGCACGTTTACCAAAAATATTAACCAAATCTAAATTTTGGCCAAAACTTAAAAGTTAAAACGCCTAACAGCACAAACTGAAAATGGAAGCCTCAAAACCTGAACCAACCATCCTATTAG
>JAJOOS010003889.1:0-34082 GCA_029582725.1 Solanum chiquidenum
TTCTAACGTTTGCAACCGCTAAAAAGACTTCTAAACGAAAGAATTATCAATGCATGCACTACACTATTCAAGAATTGTTTATTTACTATTCATACTTTGTTAATTGCTCATGGTTCCCACAACCCTAGTTGTGGAGTTTAGTTACCCATAATCATATGAACACAATTCATGGTTTTAGATGAAAGAATTATGAACTTACGTAAGAAGAATAATAAACCCAGAAATTCAACTTGCATTGCAACACCAAAATCTTCAAAACGAACTTAGGAAATTAATAATTGCTCAAGTTGCAAGTTAATCTCCCCAAGTTAAGAACTAGAATAGAACAATAATGTCTAACCCCCAAAAACGAGGTTTACATGCCCTATTTATAGAAAATAAGTCCTAAATTAAAAGGGAAACCAAATAAGGAAAGTTTCGTTTAGGCACGCGTCTTTATTCCACGAGACTGATTCACGGACCGTCAATGGATCTACGGTCCGTGAGTCCCTTCCGTCATCCAGGACTTAGAAAATATTTCAGCATAAAAAATTTAGCTACGGAACTGCAGTCCCCCTCCGTAGCTCCACACTTAGAATCTTCAAAAATTATGTGCTGGAACCCTCGCAGTATTAATCTACGGATCAACAATACGGTCCATAGATCCATCTACGGACCGTCAATGGACACCGTGGTTCCACACTTGGTCAGATTCCATGCCTTGGCTACTGATCTACGACAACCATCTACGGAGCGTCAATGGACCTACGGTCCGTAGATCACCTCCGTAGATGCCCTTTTCTGCATCTCTTTCAGCTGTCTCTTTAAGTCCGCGCCTGAACATCTCTCCTGCAAAATATGATAAAAACACATAAAAAACCAATGCAAAAAGGCCCTAGACACACACAACTTATAAGTGAAATGTATTAGAAATACCGTAAACTCACGGTATATCAGTCTTTATTCATTCTAAAAGCTTTCTCGAATTCAAATGCTCGTGACAGTGCACCTTTGGACCATGTTGACTGACGTGTCTCATATTTCTTTGTCAATCATCAAAACTGCATAAATCCCAACAAATTCCCCTTTTTTGATGATGACAAACCTCTTTTCTTTGTGCATTCAAACAATTTTATTTGTAGACACTGAAGTATAAAATACTAACATGAAACAAGTTAGTCAATGAGTTCTAAACACTGCACAACTCTTATCTTCCCCCTTTTGGCATCATTGAAAATTTATGTCAATCCTATAATATACGAGCAAGATATATCAGTTAAACTATTCATGGCTACTGGCTATCACCAAGACAATCAGATAAGAACATGAGTCATTAAAGCAATAGATAATCATTTCATTAAACTGCCAGATAATGTTCTATATAAAATCAAAGTCATACTGAATAAAGCAAAAACTATTGAGCACTAATAAAAAAATAAACATTGGAGAAGAGTAGAATAAAGCTAGAGGCACTAACATTGGAAACTGAAGAGAAGAATGGAAGAAGTGGAGATAATAGTGTCAACCAACGAATAATTTCAGCATCTTCAGCCCTTTCTTTATCAAGACCAGTCTATAGAGCTTAAATTCATATCTGATTTTTTTTATAAGCAATTTGACCATTCTCCAGTTCAACAATCTTATCAGTGAAAATATTACTTCAACCTTTTCATTGGAGTATCAATTTTCCTCATAAAAACATGTAAATCAGCATGGTTCATCTATTCAATAACCTTTTTTTTTTCATTTGGAAAGTCCATGCATGAATTGGAATTGAGTATTCCTCAAAACTTACAATGGGAATCATGTTATCATTTTTTTCATGCTAGCTCTAAGATCTTCTTTAATAAAGGCATCTTGTTGACACTTTTGATTTCTAGATGGGAGTTCAAGGTGGAATAGAAAAAAAAGATGTGTTTCTGGAGTTGGTTTTTCCTCATGAACTGAAAATGAGGAACTAGATTTCCTTCTTTAAATGAAAATTATATATGTACTAAGTTAAGAGCAATTTGAAGAGGACATCATCACAAATATCAAAAGATAAACTTTGGTGAATATCTGATTTAAACTTGCAAAAAAAATATTAAGAGGGCTAAGTGAGAGATAACAATTTGGAAGAATAAGACTCTTGAGCTTTGCCGATTATTTTATTCTGTATTAGAAGTATTAATACATGAAACATGAGTGCTTAACTATTTCACTTTATACAGTATTAACCTCCATCAATAAATAACATACCTGATAAGAGCAATTTTGTGATCATCATTGCTTGTTTTCACTGTTTCTCTGCACAATCTAATACAAAATTAGGTTAAAACAAGTCAAAGATCTGGAATTGGGACACACAACTAAATGTGTAAGACTGAATTGAATAACATTTTAGCTCATAAAATTAAGGAGAACAATTATTCTAGCCAATCATTGAGGGGAGTTCATGCAATCTTAATCATCCCCAAGTCTAACTTATTCTTTTCATAATGCTCCCTACTTAGTGTCAGAATCCATCAATTGTTCTTTGACTAAGAACAACGTGATCCATCATCCACATACTTTTGTGGATAAATCAGTTTGAAGATTCACTATCCCCCCTATCAATATGCCCTTAGTCTGTTCAACAAATGAAACATGTGGTACAACGTGTTCAAATGCACGCTCATCATTTTCACTTTCATCCTCATTTTTTTTACTTGCTTCCCCCTTACACATGTATTACATCCTTTTTTTTCTCTTTTTTTTAATGACATATTCCCCCTTTTGTGAAGTGAGTGAAAGAAACTTTTGTTTGTTTTCATTCATATCATTTAAGCAAGCAATATCTATGAATTAAATCACTTGCTTCCTTTCATATTCACCTGCAAAATAGCTTAAGGGTAAGTCTTAGGAACCCAAACAAGCTTGGGTCCTTTCTTATGATAAAAAAGGTGAATCAGATTTCTTCTCGCCCATCTAGGCAACAAGTTAGTGGACTTGTTTCTGCAAACATGTATAAATTTGGTTCCATTTGCCAATTTACTATTCCTTTTTCTAAAATATAGCACAAATCTTCAGAGATAGTATTTTCCTTATGGAATCCTATACCAACCTTCTCATTGTGCACATTATCACTCAATTTCTTAACAATTCTGAAGGAATTCGTCCATCTATTAGACTTTTCAAGATCCATTTTTAACTTGGAAATTTCTAGGTTCAGTTTTTTCACCTTATCTTTTTGACAGGAAAAACCAATTTTGCATTCTTTTAGATCATGTTCTAATTTGTTCCAAGTATCATTTATCTTCCCTTTTTCAATAATGGACAACTTAAGAATTTTAGATTTAAATTCAAGTTTGATGGCTCAAGTTTATCAACCTGTGTCTTTGGAGAACAATTTTCTTCTTCAATTAAAGTTTTGCAGTTTTTGAGATCCATGCACTCAATTTTTTTATCTGCAAAATCTTTAATTAATTGATCTCTTTCACACGTTAATTCTTCAAAATCATCAATTAAGCTACTTATATGCTAATCAGTTTTGTTTTAAATAAAGATGCATTTTTTCTTTCAAGTCAAGGATACTTACCTCAGATTTTTCTTCTTATTCTTGCACGTCTGAATCTCCAATAGCCATGAGAGCAATCTCATCCACCTTTGCATCATCAATATGTTCTGATCCTGTTTCTTCATGTGCGTCCATAAGAGTATCCCAAATTTGTTTTGCAGTTATGCAACTAGATATTCGGCGATACTCATCTGCTCCAAGGCCACAAATAAGAATAAACTTAGCTTTGGCATTCTTTTCAAGAATCTTGAAGTCAACCTCCTCGTATTCACTCTTTTCCTTTTTTACGTCATTATTTTCAGCATCCTTCTTAGTTGGGTATTCTGGTCCATCAATAACTATATTCCAAAGTTCATAATACTCAGCCTGAATAAAAGTTTACATCATTGCTTTCCACCATGAGTAATACTGTCCATTGAATAACGGAGGCTTGTTGATATCTTGTCCTTCACAATATCCAAGTGGAGGTGCAGAATTCATCTCGATCTATTCTTAAGTGGTTAAACTTTTGACAAGAAAACCTGCTCTGATACCAATTGTTATTCTGCACGACCTAGTAATTTGTTGCTTTTAACTTTTTGCCTAAGTGTGAAATAGGTTTCCTAACATGTTCTAACAAAGCAGTAAGGATAATAAGTAAAACACAATATTTTTACGTGGAAAACACCCGGCTCAAAAGGTGTAAAAAACCACAACCTGTACCCCTATAGGATTTAGCTACAACTTCACTAAATCACTGAGCCTCCACAGAAGATAGATTACAAACTTTGCAACCTACCTTAACTTCAAGTTATGGATTTAGAATACAACTCTTGTAATCCTAGGAACTAATTCTAATTCCTAACCTTCAACAAAAACCTCCCAAGGTATGTGTTCGCAACTCTTCAATTTATCACAACCTGAAGACAACACTCCTAGTTAAGTCTATAACTCACTGAACTAAGATTACATCAAGACTCATTCACAACAAAAAACTCCTAACACATAAACTTTGTAAAAGGATCAAGTTCTTCGATGTGTTCCTTCAGTTCGCTAGTAGCACTTGCAAAGTAAATTTCTCAATTGCTCTTTTTGCTCTGTAAGTGCACCAGTATTCTGGATGACTTCACTTCTATGTAAGTACAATTCTTCATAGAGTTATTTTTCACTTCAAACTTCTCATTGACTTGAACTCTCTTGACTTAGAGTTCTACTTCAAGTAAGACTCCTTCTTCAATTTAAACTCCTAACTTCTTTGGACTTATTCTTCAAATTACATTCATTGATTCTTTTGTATTGTAGTCGAACTCCAACACTTCAATTCAGCAGTAACTTGAAGATTTCTACTTTATGTGAGACTCCTTGATCAATTAAAACTCATTGCCTCTTTAGACTCCTTCTTCAAATCACACTTATTGATTCTTTCTCTTCAATTCATCAGATGTTTATTTTCTTGGGTTTTCTCACGAAATTAACATTATCCATTCCTTTATTTCTACCCTCTTGTCTTTATTCATTCTAAAAGCTTTCTCGAATTCAACTGCTCGTGACAGTGCACCTTTGGACCATGTTGACTGAAGTGTTTCATATTTCTTTGTCAATCATCAAAACTGCATAAATCCCAACACAAAGGCACAGGAAAACGCTCACAATATACCTCAAACTATATAACATAATAAGAACACATATGAAAATGTAGACCCTTAATCAAACAAAGCATATGTAAGCTAATGAAAGATACATATCGTACCTATGATGACAACATCTAAAGACTCTGCCTCTGGCCTCTTGGAAATGCCTATATATGGACGCGTCCACCTCGACATCATGACTGGCCTTACTGAGAACTACCTCAAGCACCCTGAGGACCACCCCTGCTACTTGCAATACCACCCCTAGTTGACTGAACTGGAGCCCTGCGGCCCTAAACCTACTGACCCAATTTTCTGAAAGGACAACCCCTATGAAATTCTCTATCAAAGTATCCCAACTCACCACACTCATAGAAACCTCAGCCTGAAGTAACCGTCTGAGTTGACTCAGCTAGAAATGTATGACCATCATGGCCCGAATCTCTTTAATGTGATCCCTAATAAGTCTAAACCTTAGCATGACTCATAGCCTCACCAATCTGAACACTAGCACCCACAACGCCACCATGCATAAGCTAAAGAGACGTTTGAACCAGCCTATTAGGGTGAAATTGTTATGGGTAATGTCACCCCCCAAACTCAAGAGGTGCAACTGGTTCCTAATGCCAAAACTCAGGTCCGAGCCGACCCTGCTGAACCATTTGCTACTAGCACATGGCAGCCACACACAATAAAAAAAACAAACAAGTATATCTCGGCTTAAAACTAAGCCCTTGGCCGGCAAGGTCCCTGTCAACAGATCTATAAAAGAAACAGCTACTCCCAGGAGTTCATATAAAGAAATAACCAACTAGCACAGAAGTCTTGATTTGGCCATCGAGGCCACCATGATCTCTACACCAAAACTAAAAGCAAGTATATATCAAGACAATACATCAAACAACTCACAAGCTTCAGCAGACCAACAAACTAGGCCAGCATGGCCATAACGTAGCTATACACCCGACACACTAGTCTGCAAGCCTCTAAGAGTGGTAAAGATTGGCGGGACAGGCCCCAGCCTACCCATAAAAATATATACAACAAAAGCTAAGAAACCTCCCAACTCTGGCAGCTTCGGAGGAAAGGGGCTAGCCAACCGAATAGAAGTCAATCTTGCTGCTAAGGAAGTCTACTGGGTCGTCTGTCGGAACCTACATGCATGAATGCAGCGCCCTCCAGGAAATGTGGCATCAGTACAAAATAATGTAGAGAGTATGAAAGGATATAAACTAAATGAGCAAGTATCATAATATACTAAAAGAAATTAGGTAATGAAATTAAAATTTAGATAAGCATGCTAGCCCTCTACTAAATCTAAAAATACAAAAATGATCAAACAACAACCTAACCAAGCCTCCATAAGCTCGGCAGGTAGAAACAGTATACCACCTGCCTAGGCCCCCATAAGCCCAGAAGGTTCCAAATCAATCAACATACCCCTATCGGTAGCCCCTTGTCTTTGTAAGAAGTCACGTAGCCCTCTTTGGCAACGATATAGCCCTGTAGGCAGCGTATATCCCTCTTAGGAAACATCATAGCTTTGTGGGCTGCACATAGCCCTATTTTGCATCAACATTTCCCTGTAGGCAACACATAACCCTCTTTGGCATCAAAATAGCCCCGTAGGCAACACATATCACTCTTTGGCATCAATATAGCCCACTGGGACACACATATCCCTCTTTGGCAATAACATAGTCCTATTAGACAACATCATAGCCCCCATAGGCAGTTCATAGCTCAACAACTGACCAGAATAGCCCCAAGGGCGACAACAAACAATTGACTAGGCTAAAGGCGAGCAATTTAGCTGTAAACAATATATATGAATAGTCTCCAAGTCTTTCCTAACTTAGGGTCGTTCTTAACAGATAATGAGTCCCTAAAATGAAGGTTTATAACCACTCAATCTGCCAACCACTCACACTTACATCTACAAGATCACCAACATTAACTACCCTATTATATCACTGCCAAGCTCTAAGGGAACATGCCGAACGAAGGGAATAGCCTTAACATACCTTTTTGTTTATAATTTATGCTGAAAATACTTCTGTCCGCACCACTACAACACTAAAGAAAAAGGTAAAATCAATCAGTAATTAAGGATAAGAATTACTACGACAATTTGACAATCGATATGGATATCTATCGTAAATTACTATCCAAGACCTAAGGTATCCATAAACTGATAAAAGGTGGTTCCTACCTTTCTTTACACACCCAGAACACTTCGATAAAATCAATCCACTGAAAAAAAAACCTTGCTGCAACAACCTCCATGGAGCTACACCGCTCAATTCACCATGAAAACTATACCAAAATGACGAGCTCGCAACGTAGGGCTATTTTCGATAAGGAGCCAAGAAGAGATCATGAACACACAAGGATGATTTGAGGAGTAGTGCTTTGACTTTCGTGGGTTTCTTACGAGTTTGAATGAAGAAAAATGAAGAAGATGCTATCTTATAAGGTTCCACCGACCTAGGGGACCCACCTCACGTGCCTGCTTGCGCAGTTTCGCAAAAACGCGAATATCTCTCTATTCTGAAGTCGTATGAATGAACGATTTGATGCGTTGGAAACTAGACTCGTAGACCTTCGATTCAATGGGTCGTGGGACCCATAACTATTTAGAGAATGGGAGAAAACTTCCGAGACATTTGACATAAAGTTTAGAGAAATCTTTAAAAGGAACTTACGATAACTTTTGCTAACTTTTATTTTGCGACTTACCTAACTTCAAAATTTGAGATACAACCCTTGAACACTTAAAATATGACATACCACATCATTCTTAATTTATTACTTACCCTCTTTGTCTTTCCATGAAGGTAAGAGTTAATTTAGACGTTTAAAAAAGTCGGGGTGTGACATCCTTTCCCCCTTAGAAACATTCGTCCTCGAATGGAAAAATTTTAGTCACAAGGTTAAGTCCGTAGGAGTTTCCAAAGTTTAGACAGAGTATCCTTTGTAAATGTGACTATCCAGGAACCTGAAACGCAGAAATTCTAACCTAGGCGTTTCACATGACGACATAAATAGCTAAGCACTATAGCTCAACAATAACAGTGCGAGCAAAGATACAACGACAACAACCACAATAATAAGCAATAATATAAAAAAAATCAGATAGGTATCTTACCTTACTGCACTAATATAAATTGATATGCCATCACCCTGGCGTATGAAACAAGTGAGGATATTTAGATTTCATGCCATCCTCAGCTTCCCAAGTCACTTCTTTTCTATTCTTGTTTCTGTACAATAGTTTAACCGAAGCCACCTCCTTGGTCCTCAATTTACGGACCTGTCAATCTACTATGGCAACTGGATTTCCTCGTAGGACAACTCCTCTGTGGTCTGAACATCCTAAACTGGGACAACCCGAGAAGGTTCTCCTACGTACTTTCGTAGCTTCGATACATGGAAAACTGGATGAACAGATTCTAGCCTCGAGGTCAAGTTAACTCATAAGCCACTCGTCCTACCCTCTGAAGGATCCGGTATGGCCCAATGAATCTTGGACTAATCTTGCCTTTCTTGCAAATCTCATAACACCTTTCATAGGAGAGACTTTTAAGAATACCCAGTCATCGACACAAAACTCTAAGTACCTTCGTCGCACATCTGAGTATGACTTCTGTCGGCTTTGAGCTGTCAGCAACCTCTCCCGAATAAGCTTAACCTGCTCCACTGTCTGCTGTACTAAGTCAAGTCCAATCAACCCTGACTCACCTCCCTTGAACCATCCAATAGGGGATCTACATTTTCACCCATACAAATCCTCATAAGGTGCCATCCCGATGCTGGAATGATAACTATTATTGTATGCGAACTCAATAAGAGGTAAGTGGTCATTCCAACTTCCATTAAGGTCCAGCATGCATGCCCGTACCATGTCCTCAAGTGTTAAAATGGTGCGTTCATATTGGCCATCTGTCTGAGGGTGAAAGGCGGTACTGAGATTAACTTGCGTCCCTAATCCTTTCTGGAAAGACTTCCAGAAGTTAGCGGTAACTTGTGCTCCTCTATCCGAGATAATAGATATTGGAACTCAGTGCAACCTAACAATCTTTCAGATGTAAAGCCCTGCATAATCTTCATATGTGATAGTAGTCTTGACTGGTAAGAAGTGGGTTGATTTTGTTAGTTTGTCAACAATTACCAAATAGAGTCAAACTTACGATGCGATTGAGGTAATCCTGTAATAAAATCCATATTAATTGCTTCCCACTTCCACAAAGGAATGACTATCTCTTGGACTAACCCAGCCGGCTTTTGGTGCTCCACCTTCCCCTGTTGGCAATTAGGACACTGTGCCACAAACTCAACAACATCGTTCTTCATCCCGTGCCACTAATAGATCTCCTTAATATCATGGTACATCTTCGTCGAACCAGGGTGAATAGAATAACGGGAATGATGTGCCTCTTCCATAATCTGATGTCGAAGCCCTGCAACATCCAGAACACACAACCGACCGCTATATCTGAGGACTCCATCTCCTGCTATATCAAATGCTAAAGAATACTTATCCTGAGCCTTGGCTCTAAGCTGCTTTAAGCTAGGATCCTCCCTTTGTTGTGCTTTTATCTCCACAACTAGAGATGATACAGTTGTGTCCTCAATTGTGATCATACTATCGTCTGCCTTTAACAATCTGACTCTCAAGCTAGCTAACTGATGAAGCTCTCGTGCTACCTCACGCTTTTCAATGCCTAAATAGGATAAACTACCAATAGATCTTCGACTGAGGGCATCGGCTACCACATTCGCCTTTCCTGGATGATATAAAATATCCACATCGTAGTCTTTCAGTAACTCAAACCAACCATTGTATTAGACCAAAATGGACCTTCCAGAGCTAATGGAACTTTTAAAAATCTCATACGATATCAGATTCTCCAGTTGTTGACTAAAGTCAACTCTTTCACTTAAGAACGTCCAAAAAAAAGTCGCACCAAACTATTCCAACCACCTCGAGGAGCATGTCACCCATCCCAACACCATATAAATACCACAAGGAAGCTACAAGGAGGGGAAAAACAATAAAAGGACACAAAAACACAGAAATGACCACAAGGGTCATTACACATGTTCTCTATTTTACGAGACAACCAACTCCAATCCAACTCTTTATTTTACTCTCTAAAAAGTAATCTTATTCTCTCTCCTCAACATTCTATTATTATTTCTATTTTATTTTATTTTCTTATTTCATAATAAAAAAACATTTTTTTTACTCTTTTTCAAATAATCCCCATATAATCTTCATTTACTATTTTTTTAAATTCTTTTTCAATTATTTAATTAAGAAAATGTTATATTTTTCTATATTTCTAAATAATATAAATTGCAAGAAAAAAATATATATTATACATATTAATGGACAATTTCAATAAAAGTGAAATTATTAATGAAATTCAACTAAATAAACATTACATAAATACTCATTTTTAAAAATTATTACGTTGCTCTCATAAATGCTCTAATGGTGCATTAAGGAGTTCAAAACATTTTGTCCTTAATTATTATGTTAAGTATTGTATTTTTAAATTAAAATTTTAATCCTATCATTTAAATTTTGTGCATTCGTCATAGTAAAAAATAATAATTATTTTAAATTATATATTTCTAGTGATTAAAATTTTAAAAAATAAAATATTGTTAATTCGGGATGAAGGTAGTATATATTAAATAATATATTTTTTAAAATGTTATATCACATTAAAAAATAATTAAGAATATTATAAATTTAAATAATGGTCTTATTTGATTTATAATATGTTAATTACAAATATTATATAAGATAAATAATAATAATAATAATAATAAATAATAATAAAAAATAAAAATAAAATAATAATAATAATAATAATAATAAAATAATCAAAAACTAAAATAAAAAGTGTGAATAGGACTTCTCCTAATTCACCTCTCTAAATAAGAGTGCAAAATAGAGTGGCTAAAGACCAATTCTCAATTTTACTCTCTAAATATACCATTTTCCTTTGAGATAAGTGTCAAAAAATGTCTAAACTGTCTTTTTTTTAAAGTTTCATTCGTAAACTATTGAGAGTGTGAGTTTCATACCTAAACTATCACTTATTAGTTTGAAAAACACAACTCTCTCTTTTATCACACTCTCATCATGGTGTGTGTAATACACTCTCTTTTTTATTTAAGAAAATTGTCACGTTACACTCCACATCAATAAAACATTTCACCTTGATAATTATAAATAAATTATTAATATTAGTTAAAATTAAAGATTCACAAATTATTATCCCAATTTTTTTTTTTTTAATAAAATGTTGTCACGACCCAACCCATCGGATTGTGCGGGCACCTACTCTAACACCTAAGTAGGAGAACCCTCATATCCCAATAGTAAAAACATACGGAAATTAAAGAAAACAGAAATAAATATAATACTTATGATTTTATAAACAATACCCTTAGACACACTTTTTGGTTTAACTTGTAAGTAATTTAAACTCTCATGAATCTAGTATAAATAGGTACAAGAGCTACTAAGCGTACATCTGGACAAGATAAATAAAGACACAGCTCCCACCATGCGGAAGGAAGAATAGAAGCTGCAGGAGAGTTCTTCGTCTTCACCTAATGAAACATCACCAATCCTACATCCAGACTATGTCAAAAGACATAGCAAGAGTAGTATCACTACAAAACACACGTACTGGTAGGCATCATCGATCAACCCGACGCCAACCACATAACATAAGAAACCAACTAGTAAAAATATACGATAGACCGCTCGCTTCTCCACCTTTACTCTCTCTTGAAATACTTCCAATATACACTAGTATTCTGACCATTCACATTCTTCTCAATCAATCTACCTACCAGGTACTTGATCATAGCCTAACCATTCTAACACAAAGAGAAATCCCCTAATTACAACCAGCAACATTTCAACTAACCGTTCACGTCATACCCCCACTTCCTAGTCACATTACCTAACCATAGTCACATAATTCATTACATCAAGCTCCCTCAACACTAAACCCAATCTCTTTCCCCCAAGGTGAAATCCACCTAAGCATATTTCATCACCCACTCTTCCTCTACTTTTCGCCATTACAACACACGAACAACTATTACTATCTATTACTCTCCCCTTAAATACTTAACCCTTCCACTATACCCAACGATTCCAACATGTATAAGTCAATGAACAATACAATCACATGTATAACGAACATATACAATATCATCAACATTTATGAACAACGAACACCTTTGTCAAGTCACACAATTAAGCCACATCATTGGTCCTCTCATGGAACCCAAACCCAAACAGTTAGTTATGCCGGAACGAGGCAACCGATTCAAGTTAGTTATGCCGGAACGTGACAACCGATTCCATAGTTATGTCGGAACATGGCAACCGATCCAGTAGTTATGCCGGAACGTGGCAACCGATCCAAGTTAGTTCTGTCGGAACGTGGCAACCGATCCATTCAACACATCACAATCACAAACACAAGTATATCCTCAAGATCATACATTTAAGTCATGATTTCATGTCAATAATAATTCACCCATCTTATTCACACAAGTGTGATCAACAATGCAACATTATCAGCATATGTTAATTTGTCATGCTTAGCCCTAGTTCATCATTTAAGGCTTCTTTCTAGGATTTAATCACAATTTATATAATTCCTCAATCAATCACCCCAATTTATGGTCTAGCATACGTTCATAATTCTAGTTCCATTATGACTCCATATTCTTATTCTTGAAACAATTCTATCCAAGATAGCAATTCTAAAAGTCCTAACAAGTCATCAATTTCTCTTCTCAAGGCATAAACCCAATTATCTTGATTTCTAGGAATTATCCATGGAATTCACTCGGTGCGCGAAGGTCTACACATAAACCCTACCATTGATTTACATATATTACGTAACAAACACAGATTTATAACTACTCAATTTATAAAACCTAGCCTACCTGGGTGCCAAGCAGTTGCACGGTGTTTTTGACTTCGATTCGGGTTTTCTGGGCTTCGTGACGATGGATTTGTCCAAGAATCCGAAAGATTTCACCATCCTCACGCCTATAATCTCCTTCTCCTCCCTTTCCAAGCTTAGAGTAACTTTTCTGAGGTTTTTAGGGTGTTTCACGACTTATTTAGGTATTTTAGGAAGATGGAGATAATAGGATTTCTCATAATTTACGTTCTGCCTCACCTATCCCGCCTTGGCGCCCACTTACCCCTACTTGGCACCGCCGCCATAGCGGCATCTGGCCCGCTGTGGCGGGACAGTGGCACATAATTCCTCAAATTTTTGTTTCTCCTAATTAACGACGGTTTGGGTTGTTACAAATGTAAAATATTTTTCTTATCCCAGTCCATTACTACTTCTCACCGTACATCCCCCCTCCCCCCATTTTTTTTGTTTTCTATTTAAATTTCTTTTATAAAAGTATTTATTTTTTTTACTTCATATCCTCCTACCCCCTTCCAACCTTCAAATACTAATTTAGATATTATTTTATTTAAAAAGTAATAATTCCACCTAACTCTCTGATTTCATTTTTTTTCTCATTTTGTGTTAGATATATACATATCAAAAATATTATTTACTTGTCACCGCAAGAATTTTTTTTAAAATAAGTTTTTATTTATGTTATATTCGGTACACAAGTATAATTTTAAAAAAATAATATGTACATATCTAACACAAAACGAGAAAAATGTAAAAATAAATAAATAAATTAGGTATGGAGGGTTAAAGAGGATGGAGTAGAATTTTTATTTTTTTAATATAAAATGATATCAATTTTATTATTGGGAAAGGAGTGGGTGGTTTGGTGGTGGGGGGGGGGGAGAGGGTGAAGCATGATTTTTTTAAAAATATTTTATAAAAGAATTTTAAAAGAAAATAAAAAGACAGGGGATTGTCGGAGTGGGGGTGAGGAGGAGGTGGTGGAGTGTGTTAAGAAAAATAATTTAATTTTTAATTTTTTTTTGAGATAGTAATACTTTAATCTTTAATTTTTAATTAATATTAATAGTTTATTATTTAATTTGTGTCAAGGTGGAATATTTTATTCATATAGATTGTCATTTGTCAATGTTTTTCCAAATAAAAGAGAAAGTGCATTACACACACCATTGAGGTGTGTTTCTCAAACTAATAAGTGACAGTTTAGATATGAAACTCACACTTTCAATAGTTTAGGAGGTATGAAACTAAAAAAAGAAGAAGATAATTTAAATATGTTTTTGTCACTTTTATTTCTTGTCATTTTTTGTTTCTTGAGTGGATTGTCAAACCACGTTATTCTTGTGAACTTTTCTTTATTTATAGTTTGTGCCTACAGAAGACAGTAGTTTTTAATTCATCTATCTTTCTGTTGAGTTGGCTGGATTGCACTATACACTTAACCTCCCACACTCGCATTTTTCTATAGACTTGAAGTTACTACATTAGTCATTATATGCACTTTTATAGTAGTAGTCAAAAGTTCAAATGGAAGGCAAAGTCTAATGGGGCATTCACAACTCTATTATTGGTGTTAAATAAATGGACACTTGGGTAACACTCTATCACTCTTTCATTAATTACTAAATCCCAATGACAATAATTACAAGCTCACTCGCCTTTAGAGGCTAGCTAGTTGCTTATAAATACTCCCTCCATTCACTTTTAATCGTCATGTTACATTTTTCGAAAGTTAATTTGACTAATTTTTTAAGTTAAATTAGATTACATTAATTCGATATTTTAAATAAAAAATTTAGATATTAAAAAACTATACGAAAAGTACTATAAATTACAATTTTTTGCATATCAATATGATAAAAAAATACATTGTAAACCAAAGTTTTTATAGTTTGACTCTAAAAAGGAAACCCTTACAATTAAAAGTGGACAGAGATAGTAGTAATTGATACCCCCTCTCTCCCATATTAACTGATCACCTTTATAAAATACTTGTCCCAAATTACTTGATCACTTACTAAATCAAGATAAAAAATTTTCCCCCCATTTTACCCCTATAATTAATATCATCATCATGCTTAATGTTTTCATAATTTTTCTTTGGAAGCTTAATCAAAATTAAAGTTCCTACAATTTAACTTTCTTAAGAGTTCATTAAATATTTAATTACTCCTTTGTACTTTTGCTCTCACCCACTTTAGAGTACTTATACTTTTTGGATGCCCTATGTCATCATAAATTATTTTGATATTCATCAATATGGATAAAGGGTAAATTAGTCAAATTGATCATTTTATTTTATAATTTCTTAAGTACCGTGTAAATGAAAAGTGATCATTTGACTTACTTTCGAATTCGTTGTTGGAGAAAGCGATCTAGCAAAGCTTGTTCAACGTATGCTCTAGCTCCAAGATTTTGCTCTTATATTGCTAGCTCGGAGCAATTACTAGTGACAATTACACTTAGCACTTTTTATAAAATGTCGTTAAAGCCTATAGTGATATTGAATCTAATGACAATTAACTAATATCAATAAAAAATTTATCATTCTTTGTTAATGTGTATATTTATTTTCACTGAAAGCTATTTTTATTATATTGAAATAGACTACTGCTCAAACAAACCACAAAGTAGCATTAGGAAATCTCCTTCAAAAAAAAGTTAATTGCACTAGCTACCCTTTTTATCTTTTGTTCAATAAACTTTTCCACTAAAAAGGCCTAAACATATTGCCAGGAAACCTTTACAACCAAAGCCTTTTTTGGTAATATAGAAGGCATAAAGATACCCTAACTAAGTTTATTAGGACACCAACTATAAGTATATCCTCTTCTCGCCTTGTATATTCCATTTTAATTAAGTATATTTTTGCAGTAATTGAGAGGGAGAAGAAAGAAGTGTGATTTTTGCCTCGAACAAATTAAATATTTAGGAGTCTTTACATAGAATGTGTAAGAATAATATCAATAAAGTATGTTAGTAGTTTTTGCATTAACAATGCACGTATTAGTTATACTTGAATAAATTACAGATAGATTATTTTATGTATTATTTTGTTTAATGTATGAAAAATAATATGCATTGCATAAAAAATTTATTTACAAAGATACTCTCCACTATTATGATGGAAAAGATACAAAAAAGGATTTTGAGGGGTAATTGAGTCTTTAATCATACTAATGCATGCATTATAATCATTGCATTACTAATACCTAGGAATTAATGGTATTAGTAATACAACTTTGATATACAATAGAGTGTACAATTAATGCAAACATTAGTTGTATCTAGGTTGGATGTACTAATAATACACAAGGCTAAGACACATGGACATAATTATTAAGTATAACACACTCTATAGAAATTATTTTTAAAGATAAAAATTAAAGATTATTTTCCACTATTATTCTTTTAGAAAATGTAAAATAGTTAAGAATCTTATTAGAAGAAAGGGTAAACATGAAGAAAAAAAAAGATTTCAACAATTCTTTCGAACTTTGAAAAATTCAATTACTTCATCCGTTCACTTTTAGTTGTCAGAATTTGACTTGGTACACCCATTAAGAAAATAATTAATGATATATGTATTTTACCAAACTATCTCATATTAAATGATGTATAGGAAAAAGATTTGGAGAATAAGTATTTAATGTTGAGGTAAAACATGAAAAAAATTATTGTCTTTTCTTGATATGTCAAAAATGACAAGTAAAAATGAAAATCTATTTTAGAAATAAGTGGCAAGTAAAAAGTGAATGGAGAGAGTATTTTGAATCATGAAAAAAAGTCGCAACAATTCACTTAATATGAACTAGAGAGAGTATATTCAGCTATTAGCTAAAATGGTTTTTGTTAACTTTTCTCCGTTAGTTCTGATTTATACTATTCATAATTTTATAGTTCTAAGTTTTCGTATGAATCAATTTTAAAATGATATGTAATTTTATTTTTAAATTTGGGTGCACCCACTCATCAGGAAAAAAAGGTTTTGTGCACCCACTTTGCTAAAAAAGAAAAATTGTCCACTCTTTTAAAATTTGAACGTTTTTGAAAAAATTTCTAACTCTCTCATTATTAATACAATACATTATTTTTTCCTAATACAATCTACCAAACAATTCAGTCAATTGAGAGTAAGGTGGATAAGTCATGATAAAATTTTAATTCAAAATAAGTATCAAACATCTATACCACTATCCATAGGAACGAGATTTGTAAAGATTTAAACATATTTGATAGAGTTGACTTCATGACAACGATACTTGTTTGAGTAAAAATGTCAACTCCTCCACTTACCAATGCCATCATTATGTTCCCTTGTGCCTATTATCCGTCCTTGTCAAATAAGCCGACCATTTTTGAAAATTTGATATATGGCATTGAGAGAAGAACTATATAAGAATAAAATGTTGGGAAAATGTTTAATTTACCTTGGAACATTGTCAAATAGTTTCACCATTAATATTTGGGGTCAAATAATTTTTTTTAATTTATAAAACTAGGCCAAATGTACTCATATTTTTTAATAGAAGAAACTTTTTAATACATTATTGTTTGGAAGAGTGTATAAAAATAATGTTAAATAGAATTTATTAGTAATGCTTGCAATAACAATGCATGTTTTATTTATGCTTGTATTAATTATACATAGATTATTTTTATGCATTGTTTGGTATGATGCATTTAAAATATCATGCATTGCGTAAACAAAATTATTTACAATGATACCCTCCACTATTATGGTGGAAAAGATGTGTAAAAAGGTTTTGAGGGGCAAGTAAGTCTTTTAATCATGCTAATGCATGCATTAAAACCATTGCATTTCTAATACCTAGAATCCATGATATTAGTAATACACACCTTAATACACAATAAAATATATAACTAATGCAAACATTAGTTATACATAGGTTGAAAAAGAATATCAAACAAGATATTAGTAATACACAAGACTCTGCTTTTGAATATGTAAACAATTACTTTAACAATTAATGTTAGTTCTGTGCTCTCAGTTGCTTGCATTCCGAGTAAAAGTTCAAGCACTTGAATGACCCAACTTATTAGTATTGAGATCTCATCATCTTCTTGATGTCAAATAGTTGACATCTGTGCCATATAGTAATCTGAAAATATACAACTATGAACCTGGATATAATAAAATATTTTTTAGTCAAATCAAAAGAAATGTAACTATTATTAAAATGTGAACCAAGAAATTACTTCGATCAAATATGTACATTAGAAAATACATTATAAAAAGCTTAAGAAGCTACAAAGTTATTTATAATTACAATAATCCCTTAAAATTTGTACCTTCTGGACACATTAATTCTAATACAAGAAGAATCTTTTTGTTGCGCTAAAAAGGGAATAAATTTGAAAATTAATTAAATTTCATAAATTACGCTTACATTTCTTCTTACTCTCAATCATACAAAGACAAATCCTAACAGAACCAAGAAATTCAAAATTTCAAATTGCTCCCCCCGTTCAACGAACAAACCTTTCAGCTTTGATTAAAAAATATTTGTCGAAATTTTGGGTAAGCGAGGTGAGTTATGAAGGATACAAAAGTGATGGAATTGTTGTTGGACAAAAGATTTCCTTTTGAATCTTCAAGTTTGTCGAGCATCCTTTCAATTTTAATTCAAGATTATCAAAAGTTTTGAGTTTTAAGATTCTTTCTTCTCCCAGTTTATCGAAGATCCTTTCAATTTTGAGATTCAAAATTCTTCTCCTAGTTTATTGAAAATATACATCATGAATATCTTTGCTACTTAGCATTTTACTATTTATGTATCTTGTTTAAATTGATAAGTATTGTATTTATATTAGATACATCAAATAAATAATTATTGCCCATAAGATGTTAGATTTGAGATCGATACATTACCGTGTGGTAGTTGCTATGTAATATATACATTTAGTATAAATTCAAATTTACATATCATATCTAAAAATTTAGTGCATGATACATTACTATTTATGTATCTCGTTTAAATTGATAAGTATTGTATTGTTACGAAATACATTAAACATGTCATTGTTGCCCATAAGTTGTTTGGTTTGAGATTGATACATGTAGTATAAATTAATATTTATGTATCATGCCTGTATAATTTGACGTAGCTATGTATCTGATGAGTCCGAGATTTCAGCTCATTTAGGTCTTTGTTTTGATAGTATAAGTGTCCTCAAATGCCTATTTATGCTCTAAACTGATGTTAAAGTGTTGATTTGAAGCTATGAAGGCTAAGGAGCAAGGCAAGGACATGACCGGACAAAAAGGAACTAAAACAATTGAAGAAGTGAAGAAAAAGCGATCATGGTGATCACCAAGATCACTCGGCGCACCGCCGAATGACTCTTTAGCTCACCTAAAGTTCCAGCATGCCAGCCCTGGGGAAGAACCAAGTTAGCGATAGAAATGATCAGTCGGCGGATCGTTGATCGGTTCCGTGATAACAAATTGGATCGCCCAATGTTACAAGACCTGAGATGCTGAAACCCAATGCAAAATGATGATGGAAGAGGGCAATCAACGGATCGCAGATCCACTCGGCGATGCGCTATTTATTCCGCCAAGTGGACTTTTAGGACAAAATGCAGGCAACTATAAATTGGAATTTAAAAGGAAGTTTTCATAGGCTGAGAGTTCCCAGAGAGTTCTGATCCCCAAGCTCTAGAATTAGAATTTTTCTCTTAGTTCTTGAGTTCTTATTGTAAATTTTGATGATTTGAAAGTGGGTCTTTGAATTTAACCCTTGGAAAACATTGTAAAGGCTTAGAGACTCTTACCTCGCTGATGACCAATCGAGTTGGTAATTGTTTTTACCTTTTTATGATGTTTAGCTAAAATCCCAATCCTTGGGGTGTGATCATGGGCTGAATTAGCTTATGTGTATTTTTATTTACTGATTTTAATGCTTAATTGAAGTGGGTTTAATTGATAGTTGTGTTTTAATCTAAGAATTGTAGTTGCAAATGCAATTCGAACTTGGAATTCTGGGCTTGCTTGAAAAAGAGGTTTAAGAATCAATGCTTTCAATTGATGATTGTAGTTATTAGGTTGATATGAGTTTAACTCGAAAGAGTAAATCCTCATCTCAATTCTACTTATCTAGCTCAAAAGAGTAGATAAATTAAGGTGTGGGCTGTTCTTATTTGCTAAGCTTGTTGATGTTCGAAAGAAATCGCTAGAATCGTGATAGTTGTTCGAGAAAAAAACGATCTCACATTTAGTCTAACCTACCCACTGATATTTAGCTATTTATTAGTAATTTAAATTACCCATACAGTGAAATTTGCCTATAATCGATCACATTCTGAGAATCCCTCTCTATATTGATATTTCCTCTGTTTTGTTTGTACTGCAGCTGATAGTTAATAATCCAAACTCCCCCATTTGACATTCGTTATCACCTCCTTAGATTTATTTGCATGTTTTCGATAAATTCTTTTCCTATAACCGAATAGACCACTTTATAACTTCATAACTGAATTTTAGACACGTACCGCTCCCTGTGGGTTCGACCCCAACTCTTCGTTGAGTTTTATAATAATTAACGATCAATTACACCTAGAATCGGATGAGGTGTATTTGATGCATTTAATCAAAATGGCGCCGCTGCCGGGAAATTGTGTTGTTTGAAATTCTATTATTGAAGTTTAAATTGTGATCTCTTTGTGTTATAGTTGAATCGACTTACGTTGTTTGTGTTTGTGTTGGTTATGTTGAACAGACGAAGAAATAAGCGTAAACGGGAGCATGGTAGCCAAGTTGGCCACCAAGACTATATAGGGAATTTGAACGATGTTAACGACCCTATCCAATAGGGTGGTGTTGGAGTTATACATCTACCTCATGCTGAAGGGAACACTATTTTTCACATCACTAGCACAATGCTTCAGCTCCTACAATTGAAAGGATTGTTTGGAGGGCTGGCTCATGAGGATCCCCATGAGCATATCCAGAATTTCATCGATGTTTGTGGACTGTTTTCATTCAACACATATCTTAAGAATCGGTCTATCTTCGATTGTTTCCATTCTCTTTAATGGGAGAAGCCACAAAGTGGTGGGCCGATCTTTCGAGAAACTCCATTACCACTTGGGATGAGTTGAATTTTGTAAAACCTTGCTATTTGAAAGAACTAGAAAGAACTAGAATTATAAAGAAACTATTTTTGGAAATAATCAAATTTAGAAAGTTTGACAAAATTAAGCTAAGTATGAGTTTTGGGTCAACTTCAAACAAACATAACTCCTAGCTCAGGATGAATTAGGTGTTCTACAAGATACCGTAGGAAATATCTTTGAATTATCTTTTCAACGCCGCCAAGTTTTCTTGGTTTCGAGTTTGTATGAGGGAGATATGCCCATTTGAAGTTGGGTTGTCTAGATAAGGAAAGTCAAAACCGGATTTTAGAATGGTATTATGGTCTTTTCACTACCCAATTATTTAATTTCATTTTTGTAATTAAGTTGGGGTCTAAACTGATTGGATTCAGTTTAGGCTATTGAAAATAAATTAGGGTTTTGAGAGAAGAGAAAAGAAGAGGAGAAAAGAGAAGAAGAAGTAAGGAATCACCAAGTTCTTGAAGAATTGCTTGTAGATTTCGTCAAGGGGTGATCCCTACAAGGTATGTGAGATCACACAGCGTTGGGTTAGTTCACCCATGCACCAATCATGATTTTATTCAGCGAAATTATGTTCTTGAAAGTATAGAAATTGAGTTCTTGATGGATTTGTTTGAAGTTTCTATTGGGTTCTTGATTGTTGAAGTTGATGATTCAAATTCATGAAATTAGATGTCGTTTTGAGTAGATTCTTACATATTTTGGTTATGTAGTCGAATCTAAGTGTTTGGGGAAAGAACCAATTGAATCTAGAGGGCTTAGAGTTGAAAAACGAGCAAGAAAAATCAAAGAATTCTAGGAAGAGAGGGTGGGGCGCTGCGCCAGCCAAAGCACCTCACAAAGTGTCATGTAGTTTGAGATCTGGGGCACCGCACCAGCAAGTGCGTCCAATCCCCAGTTCTGTAGTTTTACCTCTGGCGCCCCGCGCCACTTAGAGCGCCAGGGACACCAGGTTCTCTACCCTTTCCCACTTCTTTCCGTTTGAGTTCCCTTGCAACGTACCTATGTTTCCTAGTTGTTTTTCACACTCTAAGGTACATCTAAACAATCCATAACATAAGATCATGAGCCTTGAATCCATAATTCAATTCAAGGAAAGTTAAGAGTCAAGTCAAGAGAAGTTAAGAGTCAAGTCAAGAGAAGATCATAGAGTTTTCCAAAGATTTTTCACAAACGTTTTAACTTTATTTTAAGACTTAAGTTTTGAGTTGAGAAAAGAGTAAAGAGTAAAGATTGAAGTTCATTTCTTCAAAAAGAGTATATCGGGACTATGTATCCCAAAGAGTAAATGTTTTCGCATTTAAACAAGAGCGAAAATTGAGATTTCCAAAGAGCCTTTGAGGTAGTTTTCAGTAAAGAGTAAATGCTTTCACAATTAAGCAAGAGTGGAATCTTTGATTTCCAAGAGAGGCTTTAAACTATGTTTTGAGAAATTGTCTCAAACCATAGAAAGAGGTTATGTTTTTAAACATAAGAGCTAGTATTATGTTTTGGGAGTAGTTTTGAGCACTGATATGGGCGAGAGTTCATACAACTCCCAGCCCCCATAAACTATGTAGCCATCATGGGTAGAAAATGGTCAAACTTTTTAGATGATTCCTTAGTGCTTTTAGCATAGACTAGTGGATCCACTTAGTAGTCAGTTTCTATACCCTCGGTAAGGTATAGGACGGCCCTAGCAGTGTAAGGCAAAACATTGTATCATCACAATAGCTCTTAAGTGATGGTTGTCGGTTAGAGAAACCCCCACAGAAGTATTTTGTATTCTTATATACACAGAAGTATCTTGTATTTTTACATACATCCAGAGTTTATATTGTATCTTTGCATACATATAGAGTTACTATTGCATTTCTAAATACACAAAGTTGTTATCCATGTTTTAAAAGATTTTCATTATACTACACTTATTTATACTGCTTTATACTAAAATAAGTTCAGTTCAGTTCAGTTCAGTTGAGACCAAGTTTGTTCTTTCAGTTCCTTTCAAGCTTATGTCTTATTTTAGAATTCCCCTCGCAAGCTCGTACATTCAATGTACTGATGCCATTTGGCCTGTATCATTTCATGATGCAGATACAGGTAATCAGGATCAACATCCAGCGCATCGTTGATTCTAGTTGAGCTTCACAGTTTGTTGGTAAGCGTCCTTGCTTCCGGAGGATCCCTTTTTTATTGTTTTTCCATAATTTTAGTTCATTAGGATGTTGTGGGTCTGGTCCCGACACCCATCTCAGTTTTAGAGGCTTCATAGACAGACATTTAGTTAGTTCATTTGTCACTATTTTGTTAGTGGCATATGTTTTGAGACTTGAGTTGCCATCTTGGCAAGTTGAATGTTTCTTTTAAGAAATTCTAAGTTTATTTCAAGAGTTCATTATTTGAGACTATTTTCTTGTATTTAAGTCTTCCGCTGTGTAGTAAGCTAGGCCAAGGGTTTGCTTGGGGCTATCAATGGTTCTCGAGTGCCAGTCCTACCCAGGGTGTAGGCTCGGGGCGTGACAATTGCTGCTTTCTATGTGAGGTACTTTCCTCTGTCAACGATGATGACCATAGGGATAACATTCAAGGGTACAAATGCTTGGAAGGCGAACCAATCTACGAGACGTGGCTAAGGTTTGAGAAGCTATTACTTCAATGCCCAACTCATGGGCTTCCTCAGGATGTCTTGTTGCAATACTTTTACGGGAGTCTTCACTCGGTGAACAAAAGATTTGCTGATCAACTTGTTCCCGGTGGTATAATGAAAACAACCTTGGGATGTCGCATCTCAACTCCTAGATCGCATGACCAAAATCAATAGAGCATGGTACACTCATGAGGACCAAGTGTCTCCTCTCATCTTTAGAATGACAAATGAGAAAATCGAGAAGGATCAATAGAGGGACCAAAATATGGCAAAAATGATGGCCCAACTGTACTTATTGTCGAAAAATATGATGGGTAGTGGATTGAAAAGTGTAAATATTGTAGGTGTTCGTGGAGAAAATCCCGATGGGGCTTAGTTTGAAGAGTTGTACAATGAGGAAATGAACTTCCTTGTGAATCAAGGAGGAGGTTTTCATCAAAACTATTAAAGGCCGGGTGGAAATCTAGGTTGGAACAAAGATGATGGATGGAGAGATCGTGACAGAGAACGGCGTGATCGTAACACCACTTGGAAGGAAAGAGAGGGTGACAAGGATACGTACATCCTACCTCATGAGCGTCAAAAGCCCAAAGAATCAAGGGCTGACTCAGAGAATGTCTGAACAAAAGACATGTTCTCACGCATTCTCAGTAAGGTAGAAGGGTCGGACAAGGTTTTGAAAGAAATGAAAGAAGACGTCTTTACACTTAATCAGATAGTCACTCTCATTCAGTGTCAATCAAGCAACTGGAGACACAAATGGATCAAATCTTGACTCATTTAAATCCAAGGCCAAAAGGAGGGTTGCCTAGTGATACAATGGCAAACCCCAAAAATGAAACTTTAATTGGTATTTCCATTGTGCCACGACGTTAAATAAGGCGCTTCTTTGGAGGCAACCCAAGTCTTTGATGTTTTAAATTTTGTTTTTGAATAACGGGTGTTGATTTTGCAGGTTGAAAAGTGAGAAGTGTTGGAAAATGGGAAATTAGACGAGCCAATAATCCAGTCAGAAAATCATCGAAGAGGTCGACGAGCCTAGACATGGACTGCCGTTGGAACCACTCAGCTCGATGGGGAATTCTGTAAAACTCGGCGAGCTAAAAACTTAGTCGGCAAGCCTGACTTTTTTCGCCGTTTGAACCCCCAAATTGCTAGGAGTTCTGTAAAACTCGGTGAACCAAAATACCACTCGGCGCGTCGCCGAGTGGTTCGGTGAGCTCAACTTATATCGCCGAATGAAGCGCAAAATGAAAGGTTTTAAAGGCCAAACTATTTAAAATTTCAAAATCCTTCATCTTATCACATTTTTAACTCCCGTACTCTCACATCCTATATAGTTCTTTTTTAATTTTTGCATTTTTACTCTCTTACCATTTGGAATCTTTGCTAGGGGACGAAATTTGGATTTTACTTTGCCGCCTAGCTTTACAAATCTCATTTCGGCATAAAAGGTTGGTTTTTCCGAACCCCCAAACTCTATATGTCGTTGAACTCGAATGCAAGTGGTTATTGGTTGTTGAATATTTTTGGGCAATCGTTGTTTAATTGTTGGATTTCCCAAAGTTAATTGAATTCATGCCTAAGTGTTCGTGAATGGTCGATTCCCGTGTCTTTGCTTGTTAAAATTTGTTGGGTTGCTCAAAACTTGTGTTGGGTCTAGCGGGGTGAAGTCTGAGTAACCTCGAATTGTGCTAAATTTCATATTTTTCCCAATGATGGAGCGGTTGACGTCATTCTTAAGGGCAAAAGACATCAAATGGCTAATTTTGGCCAAATCGAGGGAAGTCTGAGTACCCCGAGAGCATGGGTACTATGGGTCTTGTTTTAATTTCATAGTGTATGTGTTTAATTTTGATTTCGTGGGATGCGGGTTGGATTTTGAAGAATGAGCTAGAAAACTGGCATGAATGGCCATTTGGCGAGCTGGGTCGGGCTCGCCGATTGGTTCGGCGGTTCACCTAAGTTCCCCTAGATCACCTTTAATTTCTCTAAATGTTGAGTTTGTGGTCTGTAACTTTTGGCGATATGCATGTGCTCGCCGACTTCACTCGACGACTCGCCAAAAGTGCTTCTTGATTGCCCTTCTACGCCCCTATTTTTTAAAATATACTGTAACTTTCAGCAGACTACTTCTAGTCCGCTGATTGGTGTCGGCCATCCACCGTAAGGCCCTGGACATTGCCGACCAGCTTGGATCTTGTGAAATTTTTGTGTTGGAACTTTCGGCGAGCCCGACTTAGCTTGCCAAAGTGATTCGGCGACTAGCCAAATGGTTCGGCGATTATTTCTGCAACAAATTTTCTGCACTTTCTCTGGAACAGTTTCTAACGTTTTTCTATGTTGTTTGTAGGAATTGGTAGAACCAATATGACTGGTAGAGACATGTCTCCCTGAAAGCGGGCATGCAGAGTAGTAATCGATGAGGAGACAACTGCCTCCAAGGCAAAGAAGCTCCCTCCAAAGGGAGGCAATGTTAAGGGCTAAGAGCCCGTAGTTGTGCCTCCGGAAGAGGCAAGCTCAGACAGTGAGGGGGACTCATATGAATATCAGGCTTCTATCTCTGAGCCTGAGGATGATCAGCTGCTACAGTCCCGACAAGGGGGGCTACGCTACAAATCTCGTCATGATCCATCTAGGATTTCAGAGCTGACCCCTCCAGCTTCAACTCCAGTGCCTCCTCCGGCATAGACGATGGCTCCAATTCCACAAGTTCAGGGTCCTCCTCCTCGATCACTTAACCGGTTAAAGGCCGAGGGATTAAGGACCATCTTAGAGGAGAAGAGATTGTCCACAATTGGTGTGGTGGACATGTATCCAGCAGTGTGAGACACTCTTAGGTTCCACAGATTTGACGTCTTCATCAAGCCCCGTGGCCCAAACATTCCACCTTGGTCTGGGAGTTCTACGCTGCCTATAGTGACTTGGTGCCTCAGAGGAAGAAGAAGGCTAGTGCCTTCAAACTAGTGGACTGCATGGTGGTTCGAAGGAAGAAGGTTAAATGCAATAGCGATGATATAAATGCAATATTTAACTGTGCCTCCAAATTTATACAGGACTACCAGAGTATGATCACGACAAAGACTCTGGAGGATTTAAAGTGTTGGTTGGCCCCCCTGCTTTCTGACACCACCCCGAGGTGGATTGAGGCCGGAGCGCTGATAGAGACGAAGGACCTCAATGTAGCTGCTAGATATTGGTTTGGGTTCATCAGCAACACTATCATGCCGTCACAGAATGAGTACATTCTCTGCCACCCAAAGGTGTCCTGTCTTGGGTCTATTATAGCCACTAAGCGGCTAAATTTGGGACTAATTATCAAGCAGGAGATGGCTGTTACACCCGATTTTTTTTAGCTAAGACTTGAACTATCCTTCGTAGTGAGTAAGTTTTTACCAAGGAATTTGAATTTTTCCTAAGTGTTAAGGCCACTAGATGTAGCACCTTCTGTTCCAAAAAGAACTAGAGATAATTCATTGAAGTAATTCCTTAGTTCTTCTAAGATTTGAGTCAACTTCAAACGATCATAACTCTCTGTACAAGATGAGTTAGGTGTTCCATAAGATGGCAAATGAAAGGTCTTTGAATTATCTTTCCAACGCCACCATATTTGCTAAATTTTAAGCTCGTATGAGGGAGATATTCCCGTTTGAAGTCGGGCTGTCCATATAAGGAAAGTTACCCGAAAATAGTGAGGGGTATTTTGGTACTTTCCTTACCAAATCAGATTTAATTCAATTTAGTAAGGTTTTAATGGTCTAATCCTATTAGGTTCAGTTTTATAATCTTAATATACGCCTAGGGTTTTAGTTGAGAGTTTAAGAAGAGAAAAGAAGAGAAAAGGGGAGAAAAGAGGAGAAAAGAGGAAAGGATCAAGGCGTTCGTCGAGGTTCTTGAGATTTGTTGCAGATTTTCACCATGGGTTTGATCCCTAAGAGGTATGTAATCTTCCATAGTTTTGGGTTTGTTCACCCACACGCCAATCATGTTAATTTCAGTAAAATATGTTCTAGAAAGTTGAAAGTTCGGTGTTCTTGAATTGTGTTTTTGAAATTGGCTATCGTTCTTTAGATTAGACGAGTTTGATGAGTTCTTGAGGAAATCGTGTCGATTTTAGAGTTGTGTTTGATTAGATTCTTGTGTACATGTAGTGGGTATCTGAATCTAAAGAGAAATTAAGAAAAAGAATCGAATTTAGGAGAATTGGGGGTAGAAAACGATGAAGAAAAAAGTCAGACAGGAAACAGGTACCAGGTCCACGTCGCGAACCTGTTCCTTAGAAGTGAAATTTTTACACTCCGTGTCACGGAGAGAACACAGACCCTATTGTTTAAAAAATTATTTCAACCAAACATTATAATTCATCTCCGCGTCGTGGACTTGCTCCTTAACAATGTTCTTCAACCATTTCTCATGATTAACTATCTAAAACACATGTAATCATCACGATATCTTTCCTATCACAAATCATAACCTTTAATTCATAACTCAAATTCAAGGTAAATCTAAGATTTAAGTCTTGAGAGTTGTTTCGAACACTTGGAGAAAGTCCCTTTGAGAAGTCTTCTACAATTTCCAATAACTTGTTTCAAGACTCGAGCAAGTGAGTATGAGAATGAGGATAATGTATTCAGGAGTCTACTTTATCATCACGATGATCCTTCATATCATGAACCATAACTCTTGAATTCATAATTCCCATTCAATTGAGAGTTAAGAGTAGAGTTCAAGAGAGCCTTTAAGCTCAATTGTGAATCCTTTGAGATCAACTATTGATTTTGAGTTGAGTTCCATAATGTTCTTTTGACCCTTGAGTCGAGTCATTCATGCTCATAAATTCCGCATGAACTCCATACATTGAGTGTCTTCGAGAGGAGTAGCATCTTCGAGTTCTAAGTCTTTCAGCATTGAGTTCCTAATCCTGTTGAGATTATATTTCTACTTATGGGACTACT
The DNA here is from genome assembly GCA_029582725.1 of Solanum chiquidenum. NCBI lineage: Eukaryota > Viridiplantae > Streptophyta > Magnoliopsida > Solanales > Solanaceae > Solanum > Solanum chiquidenum. The sequence continues at coordinate 28,836 of JAJOOS010003889.1, forward strand.
ACATGTTACCAATGAAGCCCTTGAGTTGATTTTTTCATGCCCATAATTCCACATGAACCCTATGAGTCGAGCAGTCTAGAGAGTTCTTAGAGTCTTTTCAAGAAGTCTTTTACAAATGCTTTAAACTTGTTTTAAGATTTGAACTTTGAGTTGAGTAAGAGTAACAAAAGAAGTTCTTTTTCTTCAAAAGACTATATGGGAACTAAGTATTTCCAAAGAGTAAATGTTTTCACATTTAAGCGAGAGAGGAAACACCGATTTCCAAGAGAGCCTTTGAGCTAGTTTTTGAGTAAATATATCAAACCACATAAATAGTTATGTTTTTAAACATATAAGCTAGTTACATCTTGGGAGAAGTATTGAGCACTGATTTGGGGACGAGCTTGAGTTCAGATAATTCAAAGTCTCTATAAACCGTGTAGCAGTATGTGTAGAAAAGGTACATACTTTTTAGTTGATTCCTTAGTGCTTATTAGCATAGACTAGTGGATCCACTCAGTAGTTAGGTTCTATAACCCCGACAAGGTATAGGACGACCCTGGCAGCGTGGGGCAGAACGTTGTATCTTCACATAGCTCATAGTGATGACTGTCGGTTAGAGAAACTCCCACAGAGATATTTTATATTTTTATATACATAAAGTTTATTTGTATTTTCATATAAAAACAGAGTTTATATGGTATCCTTACATACAAACTGAGTTACTATTGTATTCTTCAATACATTGAGTTGCTATCTACTGTTTTAAAAGCTTTCCATATATTGAATCTTTTATTGTTGGTTTATATTGAGTTGAGTATCTAGAGTTGAGTATCCAATGTTCAGTTTAGCCTTATTTCACTGAGTTGAACATCTTATTAATGAGTTGAGCCTTATTTCATTGAGTTGAACATCTTATTATTGAGTTGAGCCATATTTCACTGAGTTGAATATCTATTATTGAGTTGTGCCTTATTTCACTGAGTTGAATATCTTATTACTGAGTTGAGCCTTATTCACTGAGTTGAATGTCTTATAATTGTGTTGAGCCCTATTTTCTCTGAGCTGAGTTGAGTTATATTTCTTTGAGTTGAGTTGAGTGAGTTGAGAAGAGGTAAGTATGTAGCTATTCCACCAGTTCAAGCTTATGTTATGCTTTAGAATTCCCCTTACATGCTCTTTCATTCCATGTACTGAGCTATTTGTCCAGAATCATCAACTGGCGCTTCGTTGATACTGCATGCAGTCCGAGTTCTCTATGGTTAGCCTTCTTGCTTCTGGAGGGTTCTACTTGTACTTTCAGTTATATCAGTTGTTAGGATGTCGTGGGTCTTGTCCCAACTTCCATCTTTGTTAGTTAGAGGCTTCATAGATAGAAAGTAGAGTTATAGAAGTCTATTCATTTATTTTGTTAAATGTTTTAAAGACTTCAGTTACCTATTTTATGGCGAGTTGAATATATTATTTTTATTCAGAGTTATTTATTTGAGTTAAAAATTTGTAATGGAGTTCATTAAATTTTATTCAGTTTTTAAGGTTTGTATGCTTGAGTTAGTCTTACACTTGTAGTCATCCAGGATGAGGGTTTGCTTGGGGACTAGCAATAGTTCTCGAGTGCCTGCCACATCTAGGGTGTAGGCTCGGGTCATGACAAACTTGGTATTAGAGCACAGAGTTGAAGTGTCCTAAGTTTGTATGAAGCCGTGTCAAGTAGGATCTTATTTGTGGTGGTGAGGGCCCCACTTCTATAAATAAATGACTATAGACATTAAGAAAAAGTTTCATTTCTTTCATACTCTGAATCTTGCAATAGAGCTATGTCATAGAAACATATTCTAACTCGTGCGTTCGCATATCCATTCGACTACCCCCTATACTAAAGGTGGTTGAAAAGCAAAGTTAGTCCTTTATAGATGAGTTATTCTTAGCAAGAGTCATAAGGAAATCATGTGACTCCAGAGGGGTGTGAAAGAAGCCCATGAGTGAGTTAAGTGTTTAGTTCGAGGAAATGCACCCATATTCATATGAATCATTCATTTGAGCTAAAATCGAGTTGTATTCTCTTCCATAAAACTTGTTTCGACTGAGATCCTTACGAGGAAGTATGTTTAGAACTTAGGTAGTATTTTCACCCCTAAAGGTAGCATGAGTTACGAGATCATGAGCAGTAGTAGTGAAAGAGCCCAGAGTTAGAGGAAAATATGTAGAGGTTGAGTAATCTAAGGAAAAGAGATAGGGATGGGACAAATTATGTTATTGCAATCATGTACCCAGTCAGTTATAAGTGATGCGTTCCTTTATGAGTATAAAAAGGAATAATAATGTTGTGGGGAGTTCTTGATAGAAGGAAAAGGAATAGTTATTAGTTATGATGAGATAAAGTATATTTTTTAACCAAAAATAGAGTTAATGTTGATGTGTCATCATGTTAAAGGATACTAAGTACATGTGTTGAATAGAAAAGCATGAGTATTCATGAGGTGATAGATCTAAGCTAGTCTTATGATTTGTTTAAGATATCATGATGTTCAGAAGGTAATAGAACTGATCAAGTAATGAGGTATATTATAGTAGGTGAGCAATCGTATGGATATTCGGGTTTAGTAATGGACATTAAGATTGAATTTGAGATGAGTGTCATGATCAAAAGAATGACAACATGAGGGTGATGAGGCTAGTCTTGAGATTTGATCTAGAAGACTTAACATAGAGCAGGTGAGAAATTGAGATGTTAGTTGCAATAAATATGAGTGGTAAAAGTTAGAGACCCTAACCTTTAGGTAAGGGTAATGAAGGGTGGCTAAGACACAAGAATAACAAGAGAATTAAGAGGTGTATCGAGAGGGTATGTAATCAGAAGAGGTTAAGAGAAACACCTTAGAAAGAGGTCTTAGTACCTGCATATTGAGAGTTCGGTAGTCATGAGATAAACTTCTCCCAAGTGTTAGAGTAAAAGAGGATGTAGACCAGTTAGAGATGATGGAATATGTCCATAGCTTTCAAGTGTCAGCTTTAGACCTAAGGGGGAGATGACAAGATGAGGAATCAAGTCAAGTGTTTAAGAGTAACATAGTAATGAGTTCTAAAGAGTATGAGAGATATCCTTTCGGAGGTCCTTTTAGTAATGTAGTGATGTTAGAAAGAGGAGGTTGATGTTCTTATCATGATAGTGATGATGTGATAATTCCATCTAAGGTTATAAATGTGGAGGATAAGGTTTTACTATGAGAAATAGTTAAACGAGAGCTCTTAGTTGGTTCTTAAGAAGTTGGTTAGTAGGAGTCCATGGAGTTGTTAGAGTACAAAGCTTGAGTGTGGAGTTGTTAAACATTATGTGGTTCCTGATATGAGCACACTATTGCTTTAATGTGGTGGTAGAGAGTAGTGTACTTAGGATGAGATTCCCTATCGAGGTTTAGAACCTGAACCTTAGGATTTTGGGTTAAGCTTGAACATTGTACGAGCATACCATTAGACTCAGACCTTCGGAAGAGTAACCCGTTCCATACCCAGTCCAGTCGTCATTCGAGGACGTATGATCCCAAGGGGGAGATACTGTAACACCCCAGAATTTTTTTGAGCTAAGAGTTGAACCATCCTTAGTAGTGAGTAAGTTTTTACAAAGGAATTTAAATTTTTCCTAAGTGTTAAGGTCACTAGATGTAGCACCTTGTGTTCCAAAAAGAACTAGAGAGAATTCGTTGAAGTAATTCCTAAGTTCTTCTAAGATTTGAGTCAACTTCGAACGACCATAACTCTCAGTACATGATGATTTAGGTGTTCCGTGAGATGGAAAATGAAAGGTCTTTGAATTATCTTTCCAACGCCACCGTATTTGCTAAATTTTGAGCTCGTATGAGGGAGATATGCCCGTTTGAAGTCGGGCTATCCAAATAAGGAAAGTTACCCGAAAATAGTGAGGAGAATTTTGGTATTTTCCTTACTAAATCAGATTTAATTCATTTTTAGTAAGGTTTTAATGGTCTAATCCTATTAGGTTCAGTTTTATAATCCTAGTATACGCCTAGGATTTTAGTTGAGAGTTCAAGAAGAGAAGAGAAGAGAAAAGAGGAGAAAAGAGGAAAGAATCGAGGCGTTCGTCGAGGTTCTTGAGTTTTGTTGCGGATTATCGCCATGGGTTTGATCCCTAAGAGATATTTAAGCTTCCTTAGTTTTGTTCACCCACACACCAATCATGTTAATTTCAGCAAAAAATATTCTAGAAAGTTGACAGTCTGGTGTTCTTGAATTGTGTTCTTGAAATTGGCTTTCGTTCTTGAGTTTAGATGAGATTGATGAGTTCTTGAGGAAATCATGTCGATTTTAGAGTTGTGTTTGATTATATTCTTGTGTACATGTAGTGGGTATTTGAATCTAAAGAGAAATTGAGAAAAAAAATCGAATTTAGGCAAATTGTGGGTAGAAAACGAGGAAGAAAAAGTCAGATAGGAAATAGGTACCAGGCCCGCGACGTGGACCTGTTCCTCAGAAGTGTAATTTTTTTTCTCTGTGTTAAGGAGAGAACGCGGACCCCACTGTTTCAAAAATTATTTCGACCAAAAATGATAATTCATCTCCGCATCACAGACTTGCTCCCAGATAGTGTTTTTCAACCGTTTCTCTTGATTAACTAACTAAAACACTTTTAATCATCACGATATCTTTCCTATCACAAATCATAACCTTTAATTCATAACTCAAATTCAAGGTAAATCTAAGATTTAAGTCTTGAGAGTTGTTTCGAACACTTGGAGAAAGTCCCTTTGAGAAGTCTTCTACAATTTCCAATAACTTGTTTCAAGACTCGAGCAAGTGAGTATGAGAATGAGGATAATGTATTCAGGAGTCTACTTTATCATCACGATGATCCTTCATATCATGAACCATAACTCTTGAATTCATAATTCCCATTCAATTGAGAGTTAAGAGTAGAGTTCAAGAGAGCCTTTAAGCTCAATTGTGAATCCTTTGAGATCAACTATTGATTTTGAGTTGAGTTCCATAATGTTCTTTTGACCCTTGAGTCGAGTCATTCATGCTCATAAATTCCGCATGAACTCCATACATTGAGTGTCTTCGAGAGGAGTAGCATCTTCGAGTTCTAAGTCTTTCAGCATTGAGTTCCTAATCCTGTTGAGATTATATTTCTACTTATGGGACTACTACATGTTACCAATGAAGCCCTTGAGTTGATTTTTTCATGCCCATAATTCCACATGAACCCTATGAGTCGAGCAGTCTAGAGAGTTCTTAGAGTCTTTTCAAGAA
>JAJOOS010003891.1:0-49968 GCA_029582725.1 Solanum chiquidenum
CCTTTTCCTTCTTACTTTAGAGTCACTTCTCCCTCTTTTTTTTCCTCACTATTTTCACTTTTGTTTAATGTTTTTCTCATTCAAGTTCTAAGTATGTACAATATTTATTTTCAGTTTTTGAATTCAAATATTTGCTAATATATTATTGCTATTGAGATTTTGATTATTTATATATGCATTTAAATATTTTAATTTTTTGATATAATGGCCACACTTCAAAAGGCGAGATACGAGTATTAATATTTTTGGTATTAATTGCAATGAACATATTATTTTACATAATTTCCATTAATTAAATATTTAATATTCGTAATTCTTTTTAAATGTAATATATTATTTCAAAAAATATATTATTCTTCATCTCATATCCATTACCTGATATCTTATATCCCATATCATCTCATATCTCCTCTCTCTCATATCGTCTCATATCTCATATCTCATCTCTCATCTCTCATCTCATATCACATCTCACATCTCATATCACATCTAATATCTCATATCTCTCATCTCTCATCTCTCATCTCTCATCTCAACTCATATCTTTTATCTCATAACTCCTATCTCTTATATCATCTAATATCTCATCTCATATCTCATCTCATACCACATCTCTCATCTCATATCTCATCTCATACCTCATCTCTCATCTCATATCTCATCTCATATCACATCTATCATCTCATCTCATATTATATCTCATATCTTTCATCTCATATCTCATATCTCATCTCATATATTTCATCTCATATCTCATATCTCATATCATATCTCATCTCACATCTCATATCTCATATCCCATCTCATATATCATATCTCATCTCACATCTCATATCTCATCTCTCATCATCTCATCTCATCTCCCATCTCATATCATATCCCATCTCATATATCATATCTCATATCTCATCTCTCATCTCATATCTCATTTCCCATCTCATATCATATCTCCCATCTCATATCTCATCTCATATCTCATCATCTCATATCTCATATCTCACATCTCATATATCATATCTCATCTCACATCTCATCTCATTTCTCATATCTCATCATCTCATCTCATATCATATCTCATCTCTCATCTCATATCTCCTCTCATATCTCATCTCATATATTTCATCTCATCTCTCATCTCATATATTTCATCTCATATCTCATCTCATATCTCATCTCACATCTCATCTCATATCTCATCTCCCATCTCATATATTTCATATCTCATCATCTCATCTCATATCTCCTCTCATATCTCATCTCATATATTTCATCTCATATCTCATCTCATATCTCATCTCACATCTCATCTCATATCTCATCTCCCATCTCATATCTCATCTCTGTCTCTCATCTCATATCTCACATCTCATCTCATCTCATATCTCCTCTCATATCTCATCTCATATATTTCATCTCATATCTCATATCTCTCATCTCACATCTCATATCCCATATCTCACATCTCATATCCCATATCTCATATCTCATCTCTCACATCCCATATCTCATATCTCATATCTCATCTCTCACATCTCATATCATCTCATATCTCTCATATCTCACATCTCATATCTCATATCTCATATCTCATCTCTCATATCTCTCATCTCACATCTCATATCTCATCTCTCATATCCCATCTCTCATATCTCACATCTCATATCTCACATCTCATATCCCATATCTCATATCTCATATCTCATATCTCATCTCTCATATCATATCTCATATCTCATCTCTCATATCTCATCTCTCATATCTCACATCTCATATCTCATCTCATATCTCATCTCATATCTCACATCTCATATCCCATATCTCATATCTCATCTCTCATATCCCATCTCTCATATCATATCTCATATCTCATCTCTCATATCTCTCATCTCTCATATCCCATCTCATATCTCACATATCTCATCTCATATCTCATATCTCATATCTTATCATATCTCATATCTCATATCTCATTCATCTCATATCTCATATCTAATATCTCATTTCATCTTTCATCCCTCATCTCTCATATCTTATATCTCATAGCTCATATCTTATCGACTCTTCTCACATCTCATATCTCATATCTCATTCATCTCTAATCTCATATCTAATATCTCATTTCATCTTTCATCCCTCATCCCTCATCCCTCATCTATCATATCTTATATCTCATAGCTCATATCTTATCGACTCATGTCAAATCTCACATCTCATATTTTGTCTCTCATGTCTATCTCGTTTGACGTTTCTCTCCTTTCTTCTCACATCTCTAATCTATCTCTCATCTCTCTTTCATTATCTCAACTCTCTCATCTCTCTCTCAACTCTCATATCTCTCATCTCTTTCATCTTTCTTATCTCTCATCTTTCCTATAAGAATTCGAAGGTCAAAGAGTTAGAAAACATTCTTGGTGGAAAAAATGTAAATGAAGGATCCCATTGGTGAATAGTTTCCATGAATCTAAGAAATGGTTAGAATTCTTGATCTCTCTCAATATCGCTCTCGATATGTGATATGTATGATAAGATATGAGATATGAGATTTGTCGATGTAAGATGAGAGATAAGAGGGGTGATGTGGCGGGAGGGTGGACGGGTGGAGGGGTGAAGGGTGAGGAAAGATAAAACTAGCATACCACTACCGTCCCTCGAGTAGAGATATACCGATATGAATATTTAACTCCTTTATGTCTACTGTTATTGGTTACTTCTTAAAGAAGAAGGCCACACTGATTACATGATTCGTCCTTGGAAGCCCCCAAAATAATTTGTTATGAAAGTGTTTTTCTGATTTTATTTCTAAAAGTTCACATTAATTTTGCTTACATGAGACAAATAAGATTAAATATTGTTACCATTTTTTAAAGGGCATTGATTTCATCATTTTGACTATCATACTAACATATTTTCTGATTTTTCCTTCATTAAAATGATTGTCTACGTGTTATTACTCACTGAGCTAGCATCTCACTCTTCCTTAAATGTTTTTACAGAGAACTTAGGTGGTATTGACGAGGATTTCATTAATTATAGAGTGTGATTTGGTAGCATCTGGTGAGCCCCGCATTGCTTTGCGTGGTAAGATATCTATCGAATTTCTATGTTTTTTTTAAAATAAAACTCTTAGAGTCGCTCCATTTGTCCGTCCTTTATTAGAGTCATGATTATTCCTTTGTATTGTAGTACATCAAGTGACTAGTTTTAAACTTCTTTTCGTAATTGGAGAAGAATTAGTAAAATTGTGTGGCGATTGAATTGTTGATGGATATTAGGTATTGAGTTAGCGATGTCTCTATTGATTTATAAGACAGGAAAAATTTAGGATATATCTAAAAAATAAAGGAAAGTTTGCTTGATTTTCTATAGAATTCTGGTAAGGCTTCCCCTCCTTAGCGCCGGTCACATTTCTAAATTGGGTCGTGACAAAGTTGCTATCAGAGCCTAGATTATTCATGTGACTTATGAATCACACGTTAGTAGTACAATCTCAATTATGGTTATGTTGCCAGCCATTTCTATAATTGTATGTGCGACTACTGGGTATCAAGGGTAACCTTCAATAACAAGTATCTATCATATGTCTTGAACAATCATTTAATAACAAGAATAGTCCAAAGGTTCAGAGGTATCAAGGGTAACCTTTGTAAACACCCGTCTCTCCTAAATTAGGGGAACAAAAGTAGTTGGAAAAGCCAAGAAAGATCATTATGTCATTGTGAGGAAATTTTGTGCACTTATGTGATATGTAATATATCCTTTTTTTTGCAAAGAGTACTACTCTACATTTTAACAACATGAGAGTGTGTAGTCAGGACACTTATTTTTCTGTACCGAGCAAGATATATTTATAGATAGAATGAAAGGATTCAGGCAACAAAATAGGGCCACCAGCTCTAGGGAGCTAAAAGATTCAGATTTGTCAAAAAAAAAGTAGCCTTGAGAGTTTCTAAGAATGAAACCTCTAAGGTTCTAACAACTTAAAGATCCTTAGAGGTTCTAAAAGGGTTTTGGGAAATATTCTTGAGTGAAATACTTGAGTTGGGAAATCACCACGTATACTCACACCAGTTTTAACGCTTATTTCCACATTTACAGGCCCTTTTTTAGAAATTACGTAAATTTATCAATTTTTCGTGTGTAGCCCATAGATCTGGCGCCTCGGAGCACCCAATTTTTTTTTCCTGAAAACATTTCATGAGTACCTCTGTATTGTGTTGGGGAACCACCACGTGTACTTACATCATTTTTAACGCCCATTTCCACATTTACATGCCCTTTTTTAGAAAATACGCAAATTCATCAATTTTTTGTGTGTATTAGCCTATGAATCTGGCGCCTTAGAGCACCCAAATAAAGTTTCAGAAAAAACTTAACGAGGACCTTCGTATTGAGTTGGGGAACGACTACGTATACTCACACTATTTTATTAAAGCTCATTTCCGTATTTACAGGACGATTTTTCGTATGTATTAGCCCATTGATCTGGTGCCTCGGAGCATCCAATTTTTTTTTCTGAAAAAACTTCATGAGGACCTCCGTATTGAGATGAGGAGCCACCATGTTTACTCACACCATTTTTTAATGCTCATTTTCCGCATTTACAGACCCTTTTTTAGAATTTTTTGTGTGTTACCCATGGATCTGACGACTCTGAGCACCCTATTTTTTTTTATAGAAAAAACTTAATGAGGACCTTCGTATTGAGTTGGGGAACCATCATGAATACTCACACCATTTTATTAAAGATAATTTTCACATTTACAGACCCCTTTTTAGGAATTACACAAATTCATCAATTTTTCGTGTGTATTAGCCCATTGATCTGGCGCCTAAGAGCACCAATTTTTTTTTTTGAAAAAACTTCATGAGGACCTCTGTATTGAGTTGGGGGAACCACCACTTATACTCAGACAATTTTTTCAACGCCCATTTCCGTATTAACCGTCCTTTTTTTAGAAGTTATGTAAACTCGTCGATTTTTTATGTGTATTAGCCCATGGATTCGATGCCTCGGAGGACCCAAAAAAATTTCATGAGAGCCTCCGTATTGAGTTCGGAACCATCACATAGACTCATACCATTTTTTAAACATACATTTCTGCATTTACATGCCTTTTTTTATGAATTACGCAAATTCATCAATTTTTCTTGTGTATTAGACCATGGATGTGGTGTCTCGGAGCACCTCAAATATTTTTCTGTAAAAACTTCATGAGGACCTCCGTATTGAGTTGAGGAATCACCACGTACACTCACACTATTTTTTAACGCCCATTTCTACATTAAATAGACCCTTTTTTAGAAAGTATGCAAATTCATTGATTTTTCGTGCGTATTAGCCCATGGATCTGGCGCCTCGAAACACCAAAAAAAATATTCTAAATAAACTTCATCAGGATTTCCTTATTGAGTTGGGGAATCACCACGTATACTCACACAACTCTTTTACTGCCCATCTTCGTATTTGCTAGGCTTTTTTTTTAGAAATTACGCAAATTCATCTATTTTTCGTGTGTATTAATTAGCCCATGGATCTGGCGGCTCGAAGCACCACAATTTTTTTTTGAAAAAACTTCATGAGGACCTCGTATTGTGTTTGGGAACCATCACGTATACTCACACCATTTTTTAATGCCCATTATCGCATTACGTGCCCTTTTTTAGCAATTACTTAAAGTCATCGATTTTTCGTGTGTATTAGCCCATGGATCTGACACCTCGAAGCACCCAAAATTTTACTCCGGAAAACTTCATGAGGATGTCCGTATTGAGTTGGGGAACCACCACGTATACTCAAATCATTTTTAATACCCATTTTCGTATTTACAAGACTTTTTAAAGAAATAACGCAAATTCATCAAATTTTCATATATATTAGCCCATGGATCTGGCGCCTCTGAGCACCTAATTTTTTTTTTGAAAAAAACTTCACGAAGACCTCTATATTAAGTAGGGTAACCACCACGTATACTCACATTACTTTTTAACACCCAATTCCGCATTTACATGCCCTTTTTAAAGAATTACGTAAATTCATTGATTTTTCATGTGTATTAGCCATGGATCTGGCATCTTGGAGCACCCAATTTTTTTTTTCTGAAAAATCTTCATGAGGACCTCCGTATTGAATTGGAGAACCTCCACATATACTCACACCAATTTTTTACCGCCAATTTCTGTATTTACATGCCCTTTTTAGGAATTACTCAAATTCATCGATTTTTCATGTGTATTAGCTCATGGATCTGGCGCCTGTAGCACCCAAAAAGTTTTCCTGAAAAAACTTCACGAGGAACTCCGTATTTGAGTTGGGGAACCACAGGTATACTCACACAATTTTTTTAACGCCCATTTTCGCATTTACAGGCCATTTTTTAGGAATTATGTGAGTTAGTCCATTTTTTGTGTGTATTAAAATGCCAATGGATCTAGCGTCTCGGACAAACCCAAAAACTTTTTCTGAAAAAAAATCATGAGGACCTCCGAATTGAGTTGGGGAACATCCACGTATACTCACAATATTTGTTTAACGCTCATTTTCGTATTTACAGGCCTTTTTTCACGAATTACGCAAATTACTCAATTTTTCGTGAGTATTAGCCTATGGATCTTGTGCCTTAGAGAACCCATAATTTTTTTTAGAAAAATCTTCATGACGACCTCAGTATTGTGTTGGGGAACCACCACGTATACTCACACCATTTTTTAATACTCATTTCCGCATTTACATGCTCTTTTTTAGGAATTACGCAAATTCATCGATTTTTTGTGTGTATTAGCCCATAGATCTGGAGCCTCAGAGCACCCAAAAGTTTTTTCTGAAAAACTTCATGAGGATCTCCGTATTAAGTTGTGGAACCACCACGTATACTCACACCATTTTTAACGACCATTTACGCTTTTACATGACCTCTTTTAGAAATTACGCAAATTCATTGATTTTTTGTGTGTATTATCCCATGGATTTGGCGTCTCGATGCACCCAAATTCCTTTTTTGAAAAAACTTCATAAGGACCTTCGTATTGAATTGGGAAACCAGCGGGTATACTCACACCATTTTTTAACGCCCATTACCGCATTTACATGCCCTTGTTTTAAGAATTACAAAAAAATATTGATTTTTCATGTGTATTAGCCCATTGTTATGGCGCCTCGGAGAATTCTAACTTTTTTTCTAAAAAAACTTCACGAGGACATTTATTAAGTTGGGGAAGCACTACGTATACTCACACCATTTTTTAACGCCAATTTATGGATTTACAAGCTTTTCTTAAGAATTACGCAAATTCATCGATTTTTCGTGTGTATTAGCCAATGGATCTGGCGCCTAGGAGCACCCAATTTTTTTTCTGGAAAAACTTCATGAGAACCTTTGTATTGAGATGGGGAACCACCATACTCACATAATTATTTTACGCTCATTTCCGTTTTAACAAACTCTTTTTTAGGATTTACGCAAATTCATTAATTTTTTGTGTGTGTTTAGCCCATGGATCTGGCGCCTCGAAGCACCCAATTTATTTGTTTCGAAAAAACTTCATAAGGACTTCCGTATTTAGTTGGGAAACCACCACATTTATTCACACCATTTTTAAACGTCCATTTCCGCATTTACAGTCCCTTTTTTGGAAGTTACGCAAATTCATCAATTTTTCGTGTGTATTAGCCCATATGTATCTGGCGTCTCGGAGCAATCAAATATTTTTTTTGAAAAAACTTCATGAGGACATCCGTATTCAGTTCGGAAACCTACACGTATCCTCACACCATTGTTTTAACTTCATTTCCGTATTTACATGCTCTTTTTAGGAATTACGCAAATTCATTGATTTTTCGTGTGTATTAGCCATGGATTTGGCACCTAAGAGCTCCTGAAATTTTTTTCTGAAAAAAACTTCATAAGTGCCTCTGTATTGAGTTAGGGAACCATAACGTATACTCACACTATTTTTAATGTCCATTTTCGCATTTATAGGCTTTTTTTTAGGAATTACATAAATTCGTCGATTTTTTGTGTGTATTAGCCCATAAAATTTTACTGAAAAAACTTCATAAGTGCCTCCGTATTAAGTTAGGGAACCACAACATATATTCATATCATTTTTAACGCTCATTTACGCATTTATAGGCCTTTTTTTTTAAGGATTTATACAAATTCGTCAATTTCTTATGTGTATTAACCGATGGATCTGGCGCCTCAGAACACCCTAAAGTTTTTTTAGAAAGAACTTCAAGAGGAGGGAACCACCACTTACACCATTTTAACACCTATTTTCGCATTTACAAACCTCTTTTTAGGAATTACGCAAATTCATCGACTTTTCGTGTGTATTAGCCCATGAATCTGGCGTCTCGAAGCACCCAAACATTTTTACAGAAAAAAGCTCATGAGGACCTCTGTATTAAGTAGGGTAACCACCATGTATACTCACACCACTTTTTAACGCCAATTTTCGCATTTACACGGCCATTTTTTAGGAATTACGCAAATTCATCAAATTTTGGATGTATCATCCCATGGAGCTGACTCCTCGAAGCACCCAATTTTTTTTCTGTAAAAGCTTCATGAGGACCTCCTTATTGAGTTGGAGAACCACCACATATACTCACACCATTTTTTAACCCCCATTTTCGCATTTACAGGCCCTTTTTCTAGGAATTACGCAAATTTATGGATTTTTCGTGTTATTAGCCCATGGATCTGGCGCCTCAGAGCACCCAATTTTTTTTCTAAAAACATATCATGAGTACCTCTGTGTTGAGTTGGGGAACCACCACGTATACTCACATTACTTTTTTAACACTTATTTCCGCATTTACAAACCCATTTTTTTGTAATAATGCAAAGTAATCTATTTTTCGTGTGTATTAGCCCATTGATCTGACGCCTCGAATCACCCAAAAAAACTTTTCTAAATATTTTTCATGAGGACCTCTATATCGAGTTAGGGAACCACCAAGTATACTCACACCATTTTTAATGCCCATTTCATCATTTACAAACCCTTTTTTAAAAATTACGCAATTCATTTATTTTTAGTATGTATTATCCCATGGATCTGGCGCTTCAGAGCACCAAAAATAATTTTCTGAAAAAACTTCATGAGGACCTCCGTATTGAGTTGGGGAACCACTACGTATACTCACACTATTTTTTAACGCCCATTTCTGCATTTGATGGCCCTTCTTTAGGAATCACGTAAATTCATTGATTTTTCGTGTGTATTAGTCCATAGATCTGGCGCCTCAGACCACCCAAATTTTTTTTTCTGAAAAAACTTTATGAGGACATCTGTATTGAGTTGGGGAACTACAACAGATACTCACACCATTTTTTTAACGCCTATTTCCACATTTGCAAACCTTTTTTTAGGAATTACGCAAATTTATTAATTTTTCGTGTGTATTATTAGCCTATGCATATGGGGCCTTTGGAGCACATAAAAGTTTTTTCTGAAAAAACTTTATGAGGACCTCTATGTTGAGTTGGGGAACCACCACGTATACTCACATTATTTTTTAACTCCCATTTCCGCATTTACATGCCTTTTTTTAAGAATTACGCAAAGTAATTGATTTTCTTATGTATTAACCCAAGGATCTGGCACCTCAGAGCACCCAATTTTTTTTCCTAATGAAACTTCATGGGGACCTCTCTATTGAGTTAGGGAACTACTACGTATACTCACACCATTTTTAACGCAATTTTCGCATTTACATGACCTTTTTCAGGATTATGCAAATTGATCAATTTTTCGTCTATATTAGTACATTGATCAGGCGCCTCGAAGCACCGAAAAACTATTCTGAAAAAACTTCATGAAGACCTACTTATTTAGTTGGGAACCACTACTTATAGTCACACCATTTTTAAAACTCATTTCCGCATCTACAAGCCCCTTTTTAGAAAATTACACAAATTCATCGATTTTTCGTGTATATTAGCCCATGGATCAGGCGCCTCTGAGCACCCAAAAAACTTTTCTGAAAAAACTTCATAATAACCTCTGTATTAAGTTGGGAAACTACCACGTATACTCACAAAATTATTTTAACGTTCAATTTCGCATTTAAAGGCCCTTTTTAGTAATTACATGATCAATTTTTCATGTATATTAGCCCATGGATCTGGCGCCTCGGAGCACCCAAAAAAAATTTCTGAAAAAACTTCATGATGACCTCCGTATTGAGTTAGGGAACCACCAAGTATACTTACACCATTTTTTTAACGTCCATTTCCACATTTACAAGCTCTTTTTTATGAATTATGCAAATCCATCAATTTTTTGTGTGTATTAGCCCATAGTTCTGGCGCCTCTTGGCACCCAAATTTTTTTTCTTAAAAATCTTCATGAGGACCTCTGTATTGAGTTAAAGAACCACCATCTATACACACACCATTTCTTTGACTCCTATTTCCGCATTTACAGGCCATTTTTTAGAAAATGCGCATATTCTTTGATTTTTCGTGTGTATTAGCTCATGGATCTGGCGCTTCAGAGTACCCAAAGTTTTTTCTGAAAAAACTTCATGAAGACCTCCGTATTGTGTTGGGGAACCACCTCGTATACTCACCATTTTTAACACTTATTTTCGCATTTACAGGTCCTTTTTTATTAATTACGCAAATTTTTAGATTTTTCGTGTGTATTAGCCCATGGATCTGGCATCTCGGAGCACAAAAAAATATTTTTGAAAGAACTTCATGAGGACCTCCGTATTGAGTTGGAGAGCCACCACATATACTTACACCATTTTTAACGCCATTTACGCAATTACTGGACCATTTTTAGGAATCGTATAAATTCATCAATTTTCGTGTATATTAGCCCAAGAATCAGGCGCCTCGGAGCACCCAAAACTTTCTTCTGAAAAAACTTAATGAGGACCTCTGTGTGGAGTTGGAGAACAACCATGTATAGTCACACTATTATTTTAATGCACATTTCCGCATTTATAAACCCTTTTTTAAGAAATTACTCAAAGTAATTGACATTTTGTGTGTATTAGTCCACAGACCTTGCGCCTCGGAGCACCCAAAGCAATTTCTGGTAAAACTTCATGGGCACCTCTATATTGAGTTGAGGAATCACCACGTATACTAACACCATTTTTTTAACGCCCATTTCCGCATTTACATGACCACTTTTAGGAATTACACAAATTTATCAATTTTTCGTTTGAATTAGCCCATGGATCTGGCGTCTTGGAACACCGGAATTTTTTTTCTGAAAAAACTTCATCTAGACCTCCTTTTTGAGTTGGGAACCACTACCTATACTCACACCATTTTTTAACACCCATTTACGTATTTACAGGCATGTTTTAGGAAATTACGCAAATTCATCAATTTTTCGTGTGTATTAACTCATATATCATGTGTCTCAAAGCACTCAAACTTTTTTTCTGAAAAAAATTCATTAGGACCTCCGTATTGAGTTGGGAAACCACCACGTATACTCACACCATTTTTTAACGCTTATTTCCGCATTTACAAGTTCTTTTTTAGGAATAACGCAAAGTAATCAATTTTTCGTTTGTTAATTCCCATGGGTCTGACACCTCGAAGCACCCAAATTTTTTTCTTAAGAAAACTTCAGGAGGACCTCTGTATTGAGTTGGAGAATCACCACGTATACTCACTATTTTTTTAATGCCTATTTCCGCATTTACAGGCCTTTTTTTAGGAATTACGCAAATTCATCGATTTTTATATGTATTAGCCCATGGATCTGGCGTCTCGGAGCAGCGAAATTTTTTTTCTAAAAAAACTTCATGAGGACCTCTGTATTGAGTTCGGAAACCACCACGTGTATCACACCATTTTTTAACGCAAATTCATCGATTTTCGTGTGTATTAGCCCATGGATTTGGTGCTTCGGAGCACCCAATTTTTTTCCCTGAAAAAATAGTATGAGGACCTCCGTATTGAGTTAGGGAACCACCGCGTATACTTACACCATTTTTAACGCCCTTTTTCGCATTGAGTTGAGGAGCCGCCACGTATACTCAGACCATTTATTTTAATGCTCATTTTTGCATTTACAGGCCCATATTTAAGAATTACGCAAATTCATCAATTGTTTGTGTGTATTAGCTCATGAATCTGGCGCATCAGAGCACCCAAAAAGTTTTTCTGAAAAACTTCATGAGGACCCCTGTATTGAGTTGGGGAACCACCACGTATAATCACACCATTTTTTTAATCCCCATTTCCGCATTTACATGTCCTTTATAGGAATTACGCAAAGTAATCGATTTTTCGCGTGAATTAGTCCATGGATTTGGCGTCTCTGAGCACCCAACTTTTTTTTCCTGAAAAAGCATCATGAGGACCTCAGTATTGAGTTAGGGAACCACCACGTATGCTCACACCATTTTTAACTCCCATTTCCCTATTTACAGTCACTTTTTTGGGAATTATGTAAATTCATCGATTTTTCGTGTATATAAGCCCATGCATTTGGCGCCTCGGAGCACCCAAAAATTATTTCTGAAAAAACTTCATGAAGACCTCCATATTGAGTTGGAGAACCACCACGTATACTCACATTATTTTTTTGACGCCTATTTACTCATTTACAGCCTCTTTTTGAAGAATTACGTAAATTTATCAATATTTTGTGTGTATTAGCCCAAGGATCTGGCGGCTCGTAGCTCTGAATTTTTTTTCAAAAAAATCTTCATGAGGACCTCCGTATTGAGTTGGGGAACTACCACGTATACACACCACAATTTTTTAATGCCTATTTATGCATTTTGCAAGCCCTTTTTTAGTAGTTACGCAAATTCATCGATTTATCGTATGTATTAGCCCATGGATTTTGCGCCTCGAAGCACCCAAAAAAGTTTTCTGAAAAAACTTCACGAGGACCTCCGTATTAAGTTGGGGAACCACCACGTATACTCACACCATTTTATAACACTCATATCCGCATTTATAGACCCTTTCTTAGAAATTATGTAAATTCATCAATTTTTTTGTGTGTATTAGCCCATGGATCTGGCGATTCGGAGCACCCAAAAATATTTTTGATAAAATGTCATAAAGACCTTTGTATTGAGTTGAGGAACCACCACGTATACTCACACCATTTTATTAACGCTTATTTCTGCATTTACAACACATTTTTAGTAATCACGCAAATTCATTAATTTTTATATGTATTAACTCATAGATCTGACGTTTGGGAGCACCCAAAATTTTTTGTGAAAAAACTTCACGAGTGCCTTCATGTTGAGCTGGGAACCACCACATATACTCAAATCATTTTTAACGCTCATTTCCGCATTTATAGGCTCTTTTTTAGAATTACACAAATTTATCGACTTTTCGTGTATATTAGCCCATGGATCAGGCAGCTCGGAGCACCCAAAAAAAATTTCTGAAAAAATTTCATGAGGACCTCCGTATTGAGTTGGAGAACCACCACGTATACTTACACCATTTTTTTAACGCTCATTTCCGCATTTAAAGGCCTGTTTTTAGGTTTAACGTAAACTAATCAATTTTTCGTGTGTATTTGCCCATAGATCTGACGCCTGTGAGCACCCAAAAAAAAATTCTAAAAAACTTCATAAGGACCTCCGTATTATGTTGGGAAACCATCACGTATATTCACAATATTTTTTAACGGTCATTTCCGCATTTACAGGCCATTTTTTAGGAATTACTCAATGTAATCGATTTTTTCGTGTGCATTAACCCATGGATCTGGCGCCTCGAATAACCCAAAAAAGTTTGTGTAAATTTTTCATGAGGACCTCTGTATTGAGTTAGGGAACCACCAAGTATACTCACACCGTTTGTTTAAGGCCCATTTTCGCATTTACAAGCCTTTTTTTTTAGAAATTACGAAAATTCATCAATTTTTTCGTGTGTAATTAGCTCATGGTATATAGGGCCTTGGAGCACAAAAAAAAATTCTGAAAAAAACTTAATGAGGACCTGTACTGAGTTTGGGAACCATCACATATACTCACATCATTTTTAACGCTTATTTCCGCATTTACACGCCCTTTTTTAGGAATCTCGCAAATTCATCAATATTTCGTGTGTACTAGCCCGTGGATCTGGCGCCTCAGAGTAGCCAATTTTTTTTTCTAAAAACACTTCATGAGGACCTCTGTATTTAGTTTGAGAACTACCACATATACTCACACCATTTTATCTCCCATTTTCACATTTACAGGCCTTCTTTTAGGAATTATGCAAATTCATCAATTTTTCGTATGTATTATCCCATGGATCTGGAGCCTCGGAGCACCCAGAATTTTTTTCTGTAAAAACTTCATGAGGACCTCCTTATTGAGTTGGGGAACCACCACATATATTCACACCATTTTTTAACGCCCATTTTCGCCCATTTTCCAGAAATTACGCAAATTTATGGATTTTTCGTGTGTATTAGCCCATGAATCTGGCACCTCAGAGCACCCAAAAAAATTTCCGAAAAAATATCATGAGGACCTCTGTGTTGAGTTGGGGAACCACCACGTATACTCACATTATCTTTTTAACACCCGTTTCCGCCTTTATAGACCTTTTAAGAATCATGCAAAGTAATCTATTTTTCGTGTGTATTAGCTCATGGATCTGGCGCCTCAGAGCACCAAAAAAAAAATATGATAAAACTTTGTGGGGACCTCTGTATTGAGTTGGTGAACCACCATGTATACTAACACCATTTTTTAACCCCCATTTCCGCATTTACATGACCTCTTTTAGGAAATACACAAATTCATTATTTTTTCGTTTGTATTAGCTCATGGATCTGGCGACTTGGAGTACCCAAAAAAAAATTCTGAAAAAACTTCATGAGGACCTCCTTATTGAGTTGGGAACCACTACCTATACTCACACCATTTTTTAACACCCTTTTCCATATTCACGGGCCCTTTTTTAGGAAATTATGCAAATTCATCGATTTTTTGTGTGTATAGCCCATGGATTAGGCGGCTTCGAAGCACACAAACATTTTTCTGAAAAAGCTTCATGAGGACCTCCATATTGAGTTGGGGAACCATCACGTATACTCACACCATTTTTAACGCATATTTCCGCATTTACAGGCCCTTTTTTAGGAATAATGCAAAGTAATTAATTTTTGTGTGTATTATAGCTCATGGATCTAGCGCCTCGGAGCACCCAATTTTTTTTCTTAAAACAACTTCAGAAGGACCTTCTTATTGAGTTGGGGAACCACCACGTATACTCACACCATTTTTTTAATGCTCATTTATGCATTTACAGGATTTTTTTAGGAATTACGCAAATTCATCATTTTTTAGTGTATATTATAGCCCATGGATCTGGCGCCTCGAAGCACCCAAACATTTTTTTAAAAAAAACTTCATGAGGACCTCTGTATCGAGGTCGGAAACCACCACACATGCTCACACCATTTTTTAACGCTCATTTCCACATTTAAAGGCCTTTTTTTAGGAATTACGCAAATTGATTGATTTTTCGTGTGTTTTAGTCCATGGATCTGACGCTTCAGAGCATCCAATTTTTTTTCTGAACTAACTTCATGAGGACCTCCATATTGAATTAGGGAACCACCACGTATACTCATACCATTTTTTAACGCCCATTTTTGCATTTAGAGGCCTTTTTTTAAGAATTACGCAAATTAATTGATATTTCATGTGTATTATAGCCCAAGGATCTGGCGCATCGAAACACCAAAAAATCTTTTCTAAAAAACTTCATGAGGAGCTCTGATATTGAGTTGGGGAACCACAATGTATACTCACACCATATTTTAACGCCCATTTTCGTATTTACATATCCTTTTTTTAGGAATTACGCAAATTCATCGATTTTTCGTGTGTATTAGCTCATAGATCTGACGCCTCGGAGCACCCAAATATTTTTTCTAGAAAAAACTTCATGAGGACCTCTGTATTGAGTGTGGGAACCACCACGTATACTCACACCATTTTTTAACGTTCATTTCCGCATTTATAAGTCTTTTTTAGGAATTACGCAAGCTAATCCATTCTTCGTGTATTAGCCCATGGATCTGGCGCCTCGAAGCACTCAAACATTTTTACAGAAAAAAATTCATGAGAACCTCCGTATTGAGTTAGGGAACCGCCACATATACTCACACCATTTTTTTAACGCTTATTTCTGTATTTACAAGCTCTTTTTTAGAAATTACGCAAATGCATCGATTTTTCATGTGTATGCTCATGGATCTAGCGCCTGAGAGCACCCAAAATATTTTTCTGAAATAACTTCATAAGGACCTCTGTATTGAGTTGAGAAACCACCACATATACTTATACTATTTTTATAACGCCCATTTTCGCATTTACAAACCTTTTTTTAGGAATTACGTAAATTAATCAATTTTTCGTTTGTATTAGCCTAAGGGTTTTGTGCCTCAAAGCACCCAAAAAAAACTTCTGAAAAAACTTCATGAGAACCTCCATATTGAGTTGGAGAACCACCACATATACTCACCATTTTTTTAATGTTCATTTCCGCATTTACAATTCTTTTTTTAGGAATTACGCAACTTTATAGATTTTTCTTGTGTATTCTTAAAAGTTAAAGACATCCCACAACCTGCGTAACTCGAACCTTTATCAAATATAACATCCAATAAACCTTATAAAGAGGTAGTTTTCTTCCCGTTTTTATTACAGTAGTAAGACAACAAAATTGTTGAGACATCCCACAACCTGGGTAACTCGAACCTTTATCAAATATAACATCCAATAAACCTTATAAAGAGGTAGTTCTCTTCCCGTTTTTATTACAGTAGTAAGACAACAAAATCGGAGGAATGGTTCATTAACTTAAAATGTAGCATATGAAGGAGCTGGCAAGAAAGGAAATGGAGCAACCGAGGCATATGCTACAGGTGGCCGACGTTGACCATTTCCTATTGACTGCTTTCTTTTTTCTTCTTGTGCCTCTTCTGTAGTTTCCAATGAAGGTGACATCTCGATAATCTTACCCGTGTGTCCAACAGCGATTTGCTGTTCACTCTCAGTTACACGATGAACTAGAAGCCCAGACATAAATACAGGAAGATACAGAAGGCTGGCATGGAACATTCTCCTAGCATCTTTGGTTGTACGGTTCACGTAGAATGATATTGCTGTACCACTGATTGCCAGAGCAAGAAGTGTCGATTCCAGGCAAAACCACCCAGATGTCAAACCCCCTGCACACACAAGGTCGTAAGAGAAGGCAGTCTAGATAGAAGCATGAAGAGCGAGGATTAAACATTAAGAAAGTGCAATCAAACTAACAACCCAACACCAGATGTGCACAATTCAGGTTCCATAATGATGTAAACAATTTCATGATTTTATGTACTTCACTGAAACCTTCACATTTTTTCATTCCAGGATGACTTGAAATGTTTGACATGATTCGAAAAAATAACACTTGCACCCAAAAAGGTTATTTATGCTTTCAGCAGTCCCAAGATGATATCCACTTTCTTTGAAAAGAAATATTAATACATTTTATATCATAAGAAATTTTACAAGACAAACCTTTGTCCCCTCCTAACACACAAGATCTCTTTTTGACAAGTATTCACATGTCCTTGTTAACACACCATTATCACAATCATAGTGAATCTAGACCACACTCAACTCTTGAAGAATCATTAGTAAACAAATCAAGAACCACCAGCCTTATAAATCTGACAATCTAGGTCAAACATAACTCTCATCAACCTCAAATCTCAACAGGATGCAGAGAAAAGAAGTAGAATTCAAGAATACAATCTAAATAACTTCACAAATGTCACTCAATAGTACATCTTCGCTTATATGGTGATGGACTAATTTAAACTATTCTTGGACTAATCCTAAAAATAAACATTCTTGACCACTAGTGTGCCCACAAGCATATTGACACTTGACTGTATTATTTCATTTGTCTCAAACAGTTTATACAAGTTCACATGGTAATCAAAATTATGACATTTGACTATCAAATTCTACTTATGTACTGCCTTGGGACCTTATTGTTTAGCCTTATTTGGCCACCTTCCGAGCAATCATTCATGGCCATTATGGGGAAACCCTTTACAAAGGAGATACATTTTCTTTGGTTAAAGGTAATGTTGAACAAAGGAGATACATTAGTTGCATTTACATATGAAAGGTTGAAATCTGGTGATCTAACACAGGGTTTCCATAAATGGTTCAGAATATTGAGAGATTTTCATCTTTGGACCGTAGGTGATGGAATTACATTGATGATTTGTGTATATATATTTTGTTTCACTAATTACTAGGATTTCAGATACGTAATGGTACGAGATAATTTTGGACTACAAGATCAGACCAGATTATAAAGCAAGATTTTACAAGTAATAGTCAACAAATTGGAATTTTCAGTACTCATTTTAATGTGTCTAATTTTTATTTTTATTTTGCCAAATTGTTGAAGAATTGACATCGAATTTAACTAAAATAAATGGTCAATTGTACCATTTTTAACTTAGGACACCAAAAGTTGGACAGAGAAACATACAAGTCCAATTACCTTATAAAACTTAATAATTCAAATTGTGCCAAATAATTCTTCACACAGCGCAATGCATAAATGGGAGTATTCCTACATAGAAAAATTACTCACAATCATAGGCTAGGTAACCCAATGGTAGTAGATATAGGCAGTTTCTCAAGGCTACAGAGGCAGTCCTCTGACCAGAAGCATCAGCAAGAGAGTACATTCTGAATCTGTACAGAAAATAAGAAATGATAAGTCGAGGAGGAATCTTAGGACCAACTTAGAAAAAATATAACATTGGACATTATGAGAGAAAGAGATGCTACATGACGTCAAGCTGTTCATGTACTTTATTGCAAGGATTATCAAGAAATACTCAAGTTTCCCCCACTCCCACCCCTTAATAAGCTTCTATAAGCCCAAATTTTTGTTCACAAGTCATCACGTGATGACTAGCTGAGAACCTCTTTAAAGATAGCAGATGTTTGGATAATCCTTGGCCTCTAGATGCATATGGCCATTAAAATGAAACTATATGACTACATTCACTACCCAACAGCCTTAACATTGAATATCACTACATAATCAATACTAGTATGGCCAAAAGTTCAAAAGAGAAGATGCATACCCTCCGTCAGCATAATCTTTACGGCACAAGTAGGCTAAGGCCATGAAATGAGGTATTTGCCAAAAGTACAAAGCAGCTGGGAGGAGCATTCCATTGAGAGACACCTGACCAGAAGCTGCAGCCCACCTTTACAAGGAGAGAGAATCTTTCAGAATGGTACATCAGCTTCAGAACCATGACAATAACAGCAATTACAAAATACCAGAAAGCATGGCTAACCTAAAACTAAATCCAAGAATCTGCTGTAAGTTATAGTCCTATAACATTTGCATAGAAACAATCACTTCAAAACGAAAACATGCAATTCAGCGGGAATAAAAAATATGTCATCCTTTCTGCAATTAATAACTAGTGAATTTTCCAGGCACTGAAGTCAATTTAATGATGTTCCATGAAGAGTCTCATTCTGAAAGTGGAATTGTTATTTTACATGCAGTGTAGCCATGTACAGAAGGCAAACCAGTAATACTTTGCAAAGGAAACTCAAAGCAAGTATAAACCTCAAAGCATGCCGAAATGATTGCTCTAGTAATTTTGCTGCATTATACAGCACATGGATTTGCTTATCAATGAACAATCCCAAACCAACTATCATTGGGAGGAATTTTTAGCAAGAATCGAACGATATACAATCACATCTCCTTTGTGCAGAGGTACATAAACCCGAGATTAATAAAGCAGAAGCCTAAAGGTGTATAACAAGACAATTACCCAAGCAGGGGAGGAATAGCACCAACAATAGCGCCGACCCATGTATTAATTGGATGTATCTGCTTTAGTGGTGTGTATACAAATGCATACAACACAAGATTCGAAGCACCAAGGCCAGCTGCCAACATATTAGCCTGTACAGACCTTGTCATAGAAATTGCAACATCAGTCCTTTCCCCATTAATCCATGCAACAGAAAGATAATTATCAAATTGCAATACATATTGTTAGACTAGTTGCAAAGGATATCTGGCCACCTTGCTAGCCAGTAATGCAGTGCCCAGCATGCCAGTAGAAGCTGCCCATGTTACTGCATGGGATATACTGATTCGTCCTGACGGCAATGGTCTTTTCTTGGTTCTGTTCATCTTAGCATCATTTTTCACCTCAAACACCTGAGAGCAAACACAAGAATAATTAATTGCATGGAGTTCCACTTCTTGAAAATGTATGTAAAAGTACATGCAGCATGAAATGTCACTGATGGATACAATCCCATTGTTATTAATTGCTTCGCAAAGAAAAACATAGAAAGAGAAGGGAAATATTTCTCTACAGCCAACCGAGGGATTTTTCTCACTTTCAATGGGGAGGGAAGCTAACATAATTTTCATTTAGGTGGAAGTGCGGTTCTAGTAACAGGTAAATCCCTAAGGCTGTTCCCATCCCTGCTGGGGTCATGCCAACCACTCTCCTTTTATGAACACTTTCGGTGAAAGCGTAGTTATGAGCAAGATTCCAGTATTGTACCTGATTTAATGTGCTAGCTGATGCCGCAACCATCATTGTGCCAGCACATGTGCAGCAAAGTCCCATGTAGTCAATGGCACTACCACTCCCAAGGATATATCCAGTGCCAGAGGTTGCAACTACAAGCATGCTGATAACAGTGTAATTAGAGGAAAATGAAGCAGCAAAAGTACAGGGCGGTACTATATTGTGTAGCTTATTTGCTAACATTCTGGAAATAAGAGAGTATGAACAATCAGAATATGCAACACATTTAAGTAGTCAGCAAAAGTAAAAAGAACCTAGAAGCTCTTCTACTCCAAGGAAGCCAGGGACTAGTAAGATTTGAAATTTGGAATAGTGCGAGAACTCTTTTTTATCCTTACTAAAATAATTGTGTATCAGAACGCAGAAAGATGAGAATGTAGCCAGTGTACAAGAACAACAAGCATCTTGTCTACTTTTTCTACTTCTAGTTTAGATCCAAGGCCCTATTCTTTTGTACTTAACAGGGATATGAATCTAAATCATTCATATCTCAGCCCATTAAGGGGCCATTTATTTTTATTATTAAGATTATGATGTCTGAATTTGAGCATACATCTGAAAAGTCAGATAATGTTTCTAGACCAGCCATGAAAATGAACATACATCTAACTCTCATAACCTTGAAGATGGACTTGCAAAAAAATTTGCCATATAAATTTACTTGCAAGGTTACGAATATCCTTTGCTATTATTTCTTTTATAATTACTCCCTCCGTCCCATTTTATGTGGCACCATTTCCTTTTTGGTCAGTCCCAAAAAGAATGTCACATTTTCTTATATGGTAAGTAATTAAAGGTACAATTCCTCTTTTACCCTTGTTGGTCCCACTTAATCTTAAAGATAATACTCCAATACATTTATGAGGAGAGAGAAAAGTGAGTCTACTTTTTAAAGGGCAATTTGGTAAACATTTCAAAGTCTTCATTTATTTATTAAACTCCGTGCCCGGTCAAATGTTGCCACATAAAATGGGACGGAGGGAGTATTAAAAATAACATTGTGATATGAGCCAAAAACTTGTAAAGTAACCCATCCATACCAGATAAATGAGGGATAAAAACTGGTACTTGTTATTATCAAAATCAAGATTCCTACCTTTGTAATCTATTGAAATTTGTTAAACCGATTCGTCTTACTCTTAAGCTTTTGTTTCTGATGCTAGAAAACTAGTGTCACAAACTCATTGTACTTAGATTCATCAAAATGTTAGAAAATCTCTTCTTTGTACTGGAATTAACCCACCCCAACAAACACACAACTTATACCAAAGCCTCTTATTGTAATGGTAGGGAAGACAATCAATCAAGATTTATGGTGCAAGACCAAGAAAATTGTGAACCTAAGAAACTAATAGGTAAAGAATTTGAAATATTACTTGTTCAAGACATAAAGATTCAGTTGGCTGGATGAGATAAGAGGTTTTAAAAGAAAAAAACAAATGCAGTTAATAGGCTGATAGCTGAATGATTCAAATTCAGATCCCATTTAGTGCAAGTAAATAAGGCCTAAGTGCAATTGTTTTCCTTTTAAAGCCTCTCAATAGGGTCTAAATGAATCTGAATGAATCAAATCTATAACAAAGTCTTAATACCATTCAGACTTTCTAAAAGCATAATTTTTTTGGCAAAAGAACTTCACCCATTGTTATCCACTTCTGCAAAAAGAACTTCACACTTCTCGTTCTCTCTCAACTATCAACCTGCCAAATCTCTTCTCTAGAATAGGTAAGATATCAAAATCTTTCCAAGTATCTACCTACATTTAGATTCATATGCAGTTGCCGTCTTGGATCAAATTAGAGAATTGTGTCTCTATTTTGATTGAATGCAATTGAAAGAGAAGCCTCGATTAGCGTTGACCAACTTACCAACAGTAAAAAAATCACAGAGGACTAAAGATTGGGGGTGGGTCAATGATAAAATTTATAACTTGATTAAGAGAAAAGAAATAGCTCAACTTTTGCATAGATTGATGGACTCTAGGTGCAAAAAAGGAAGAGGATTGAGGAGAAGAGCCATGGGGCCAACCAAAATCAGTCAAGAAGATATTGAAGGGTGGAATTCTTGGAGTATTAGAAATACTGACAAATTCATTTGGGATATTTCTCGTAGTAGAAGTTCTCTCTAGTGCATATTCCTAATCTAAAATAAAATATTCATTAAAGTCATAAAAAAATCAAAATTTAATCAAATAATGATTTTATTTTGTTTCAATTAAGATTTTTCCAACATTTTATTGCTAAATCATTTAATTACTATTTAATTTAAATTGTAAAAAATTTATTATGTTTAAATATATTAATTAATTGCTTATACACATTTAGATGTTGAAACAACAAAGAATCTTAATTATTTAGTGTTCAAAGTAGAAAAAAACATCTTAATATTCAAATATGTATAGAACCATACATCTTAATCTTAAACAAGCAAGGCCTTGTTATATGCTTTAATCTTCTTACTACTACTACTACTAAAACACTAACCCCATTAGGAAAAACTTCTCTTGATAACAAAGTTGTTTCCCTTGTTCCCATAGCTTAGCATCAACAACCTAAGACTAAAATTGGTTTGTCCACTACACTCCTTCCTCTTACTTTTGGCCCACAGCCTACTATGTCCGACTTTTGCCTCTCACTTTTGGACCCTCTTAATATTTTTTGAGGTTTGAACTGGACCTAGCATCACCCAGAAAACAAAAATTAGACTAAAAACGAAGCATTCTATTAAAAGGTAACCCTTTATTGGGCATTGTAGAGGCTTACTAGACAAGGACCAAGTGAATCAGTCAATGAAGTACCCTATACAGACACAGACAACCTCAAGCAGCTGTACGACACCCATTTAATCATGTATTTTTTATGATTGTGGTGTCCAGACCAGCTTCGCGCACCTCGACGATACCTGCCACCTCCCACCAGCAGCAGGTACCAAGTAACTCTGTCCACCAAGGCTAGGACAAATGGGAAGAACCACCAAGTGTTTCATTGTCTATGCTGGGATTTGAAACTAAGACATCATGGCTCTCAACCACTTCATTGACTACTAGGCCACACCCTTGGGTGCACCATTTAATCATGTTTTAACAAGACTCATTGACCTTCTAAAGGGTTTGTCCTTTAATGTATTGCTATAGGCTCCTGTTTATCATAGAAACATCAACTAATAACTAATAACTCAGTCAAATTACCAAAGTTTTGGGTCTTGACCCCATAAAATTTTGACTATCCTGCAGCAGCCAACTATTATAGGAACTTATTTCTACACTGTGACTCGTGCTTCCTAACCACCACAAGAAAAAGAAACAAAGGAAGAAAACACAAGAAACTGAAAAAGAAAATTAAAACAAGGGGTGGAAGCACTGAATCTAGAACTACACACAACCTAATTCTCATAAAAATCTGAGATATGTAAAGCGACTTGAAACCGAAGTTCCAGCCACAACAGTATCCAAAACTCCATTTCACTTTTTTCTGGTTCCATGATACACAACCAAGCAGTTATTTAGTGTTTCTAAATCTAAAGGAGCATAGAGAATTCAATATTCTCCTTACAAACGTCTAATGTATCTCAAGTATTCCCCAAATCAATATCCCTTGAATGCACCTCAACCAACCCACTGAACAACCTACGATAACACACATGCCCAGATGCTGAATAAAGTTATCCATCAAACCAGGCAACATGGGCTACACTATCAATATCCCATATTCTTTTAAAAAGAAGTTAAAGTTACAATTATCCCATCAAGATTTTTCCTAATCTTCTATTGGAAAATCATATAAATGCCTCTTCAAAATGAAAACTTTAGGTTGTTTCAATAAGCACAATCAAACAGGCCTAAACATCCCAATAACTCTATGAAGTTAATAGATATACAAGTTAATATACATATTCCAATAATTAGATTCAGCTAGTTATAAGCAGTTCCATTACAAAATCAATCAATCAACTAGACCATGGGGTTCCGGTCCACATAATTCCAATACTACTTTGAATAAACAATTTATTACACAAAATTAGCAATTCAATAAGAGAATTCATACGAAAAAAAGTCCTAACCTTAAGCGAGCTTTAGAAAGCTCCGCATAACACCGCCCGTAATGCTTAGCCATGTCCACAATATCCCTACCTTTCAAAACTGATGCAGCCGCAA
The DNA here is from genome assembly GCA_029582725.1 of Solanum chiquidenum. Lineage (NCBI taxonomy): Eukaryota > Viridiplantae > Streptophyta > Magnoliopsida > Solanales > Solanaceae > Solanum > Solanum chiquidenum. The sequence goes on from JAJOOS010003891.1 coordinate 24,761, forward strand.
AAGATGAAAGATCGACAGCTGAAGAACCCGGAGATCCGGTTCGAACCCACTCCGTCGATGAAAATCCCACCTTTACTGTACCGGCCGCGTCAGTAGACTCCGGTCCGGAGCCGGCGGCTGTAGAAGTGGATCTGCTGGCAACGCCATGATTAAGCAAAGGAAGACGACTGAAGGAGGATTTGGATGTGAGGAGTTTGGAAGAGAAACCCACCGAGTTCCTCCACATGGTGCCGAGTCTTGAGAATGTTTGGAGTTTGATCTATTTGGCCTCTGAAATTTCACAAGTCGTGTTTTGTTCCTTAATTATCCTTCCGCAAGAACCAAGAAGTGTATCTTTAGATTTTAAGGGTCATTAGAAGGGGGTATTTCTATTTGAGCCCCTGAAATTTTACAAAATAGTGATTTATATACCACATATTATGTAGTGTCTTTTTGTGCCAAGCTTTTGGGGATTGATATTTTATGAGAAAATATATCAAGGTAGCTAAGAAACACGTCTTCGTCAACATGTTTGCTTACTTAGCAAAGGTCATATGGTAATTTCAAGTGTTTTTATTTTGGTGGACACATTTTTACTTAAGCCCTCAAATCAATAATTTGAAATTGAATTTAATTTGGACGTACCATTTGAAATATCACTTATTATACTGTATTACTAGTAGGATATAACCAAGATCGAAATGAGTGCTTGAATTGGATCACACCCTATCTTTCTGATATAGAAAAACGACCAAACATTTGGATGTGGTAGAAATTTGTAAAGAAACTTTACTGCCATCTTAGATAATGTTAAATCCACACTACTTTTTGGTCAAACGAATAGAATCAGAATGTTGATTTCTCATATTTTAAGTGGTCTATTTGGTTTATGCTCAATTGGTCTATTTTTGAGGGGAAAATAGGTATGTTAGAATATGTGGAATAGAACAAAAAGTAATTTTACTAATGCAAAGAATAGCTAGGTACATATCATTCTTCTTGAGGTTCTGCTAGCCATCTTCTTTACACTTTACTCAATGGCTAATTTCAACACAACATCTTTTGCTCAACTTAGATAAACAATGATCATACCCTTTTCTAATCTGTTACTATTAACTTATATACACTAACAGTACACGTAAAAGAATTTTTACATTATTATTCGTAGTAGTACCAATGAGTCCTTCGTCCAAATAGACGGCCAGCCTGCTAACATTGTGTCATGGAGAGGAGATTTTTTTATCAGTTTTGAGCCTAGAATCTCAAATCACCCTGCTTCTCTTCATCTTGTTTTCCACTAATTCTTTGTTCAAACTCAATGTACTTGTACCACTTAGCACAAGATAGGTAGACCACAAAATCAGCTATTGTCAATGCTGCTAAGAGGAAGTAAAATCTATCCAAATGGCCTTTGTTGAGGTTTCCAGGTATCCATCCAGGCATTTTATCGTTAGTCGAAATTTTAATAACAATGGAAACAAGCAAACTGCTGACATAGTTCCCTAGTGAAATTGAAGTCATGCAAAGTGCACTTCCAAAGCTTTTCAATCCATCAGGAGCTTGTCCATTGAAAAACTCCAATTGTCCAACATACATGAAAACCTCTGATGCTCCAATTAATACATATTGTGGGACTTGCCAGAAAATACTTAAAGAACTCGAATTCGTGCAATGTGAACAATCTTTGTTGGCATATTTTAACCTGAAATGCTCTACTATTCCAGCTGCTAACATTGCCATTATAGCAATTATGAGGCCAACTCCCATACGTTGGAGCTCGGTCAGTCCTCTTGGAGATGACTTCTTTAGGCTTGCAACGAAGGGGTCAAGAACTCGCCTGTAGATGAAAATGAATGCAGCAACACTAAGGATATCGAAGCTTGACATACTAGCAGGAGGGATGTGGAAGCCTGAGACCATGGTTTTCATGGCATCGCCTTGTTCCACGAATAAAGAGGCCATTTGAGTGAACACAACAGAGTAGAGTATTGTACAAAGCCAAATTGGAAATAGTCTTAGAATGCATTTCACTTCTTCCACTTGAGTTACTGGACAAAGGCGCCACGGATTATCTAATCTCTCCTTTGATGTAATTATAGCTGCTTTATCCAAGAATCTGTTACCAAGAATATATTTGTTATAAACACATCCACTTTTCCTTTGTATATGTAAACAAAGCGCAGCACAGCAACAACTAGGAAACAATGCAAGCACATAGGGCTGAATAATTTACCTAAATTCTTTCGTATGCAGTATGTTTCGACTGCTATTATCAGCAAGCTCTCTTCCGTCACCTTCATATAACTCATCTCCATTTGAAGGTTGCTCTATCTTCCATTTCCTAATTGCAGCTACAACCACTTGACAAGATCTTGAAATAGGGTTCCCGGTAGGCTTGAAGTGTCTGTACCAAGGTGTCCCAATAAGAAACAGAACTAATGCCAAAATAGCTGAGCCAGCTGATGCCCAAAAACCCAATGTCCACATTCCCTTATCCTCAAAATAGACCAAAATGGTGTTTGAAAACAGAGATCCAAGATTCAATGCTAAGTAGAAATAGCTAAAGAAAGATAATTTTGAGTGACTTTCTTGAGGATGATCTTCATCAAATTGATCTGATCCAAATGTTGCAATGGTAGGTTGATACCCTCCATTTCCAAGAGCAATTAAGTAAATGGACACATAGAAGAGCATAGCATGGAGACTTGAAGGGGATCCACAAGGGACTTCTTCATCTCCACAGCCATTAGGCTTGATCAAGAAAATGTATGAACATAATGATAATAATACTAGTCCCTGCAAAGAACACAAATTTCAAATTCTTAGTACCTAGTATTTCAACATGAGTTCAATGTATGGAAAATGAGCTAGGTAACGACTTATTAGCGCCACACCTATGAATGCATAACATGTGTCTCACTTTATTTTTTAACTACTAAGGTTAAATTACATGGTTCTAGTGTAAAAATCGAGTGTTGATAACTATAAACATATGTGAAGAGTGAAATGACTTACCGCGACAAAAATGGCTTGGAAGATGGCACAAGTCTTGTATCTACCCCAATAGGAATCACTTAAGAAAGCACCCAAAAGTGAGAAGATGTAAACAGTTCCAGTCCATTTGCTGACATTGTTAGCTGCTTCAGCATTATCTTGCCCCATAACTCTTGTAAGAAATAGGACTAGATTCACTCCAACTCCAAAAAATGCTAGTGTAGCTAAACCTTGATTCACTATATACATCATCCAGAAACAAAATAAATACTACTAGCTAGACAAAGTAAATTTACCAAATTGACATACTATCAGTGTATTTTAACCGATTATTACATGTAAAGTTAAAATTACTGTATATAGTTACATGTTGATTGTGTAAAAAAAAATGTGTAGCATAACATGATAAACTTACCAAGTAATAGAACACCAGCAAACCATTTTCCAGTCGTGGCACGCACAGCAGGGCGACCATGCTGATCTACAGTTCCATCAAGGGTGAATTCTTCATGTGGAATATTCCCTAACTTCTCATCCTTCAAAAATTAAAACAAGGAAAAATATTTGTTAGTTAATTAGAAGTTGTCCTGTGATATATCAAAAGGTCTTGTTCAAGCCTTCCTATAAAATAAACACAAGGTAAAGCTAACTTGTACTCCGTAAATACATCGACACATGTCTTCACATATCACTTTTATTGCTAAAGGATAGTTATATAAATACATATTTTCATGTATTAATTAATTAAAAATAAAAATAAAATGGCATTTTCTTTTCGTTTTCAAGATGTAAATATTTCTCTTTTAAGTTTTAGTACAAACATTTTACTTTTCCTCTACTTTCTCCAATAATTTTTGGAATTTCCACCTTATATCTGATAGTCATATTGAAATTCAACTAAATTTGAATTGCACACTGGCCAAGGACGGCACTGTCAACATATTTTTTTATTATCAAGGATCAAATCCGAGATCTTTTAGGGTGAAAAAATCCTAACCATTCTACAATATTTCATGTTGGTATGATTTCTCCTTTATCCCGTGAAAGGGACGACGTGTTATATCATATATTTGTCTTTTTACAACGTTAAAAGTAATGTAACAATTTTCTGCAATAGAGAAATAAATAAATGTACCTTTAGTACTACTCTTTTATTGTTGAACATCTCTTTCTAAGTCATTAATTTACTTGGCGTGACTGGCTTCTCTTACACATATACTCATCAATCATCAGAATGTGTATCTAAAGCCAATAATTAAGCCATGGCACATTTTTATGCTATCAATTTCCTATAGTAAAACACTAGCTAGTACTGCACGTTTTGCTTGAACTTGCACATCTAAAATTCGTATTCAATTAAAAATTAAAAGTCTACACGGCAAGCTAACTCTGACATGACTTCAATTTTGTGATTTAAATTGTATTCTAGCTCCGTCCTTTATTCTGACACTAGGTTTATTCGATTTCTGTATGTTCTTTTATATGTAAAAATTCATCAAAATTATGATAAATTACTCAAAACTAAACCCCTGATTTTAAGTGTTTAATAATGAATCCAATACTAAAAGCCTTAAAGGTTGAACTTAATAAATTTAAATCTTAAATTCGAGTTTAATGTGCTACAACAAATTATAACAGATCAACTAATTATAATGTAAAATAGTTTAGACCAATGTGTGTATAAAATAAAAGACGTCCAAAAAAAAACTAGTCGATAGAGAAATTAATGAAATGATGTGCACCATAAGATGTTTAATTCTCGTTAAGGGATCGAGAGGCCCTAGTATGGATAGTAATTAAAAACCCAAAGATCGTAAAAAGTAATAAACCAAATTAGAAAAAGAAGGAAAAGTAGAAGGCCATGATACATGCATGCAATTGAAGAAGCTAATAATAGAGACAGAGCGGATCTAACGTTAGGTGGTTAAAATTAATTATATAAATATAATATCACATCATGTTATATTAAGAGTATATATTTTTGAAATGACTTAGCCCAATAATTAGTATCAGACTACATAGTTCACCAAGACTAGCTAGGGATATAATACAAGGAGGTGCAAGGGGATTGAATTGAACTTCCATCCTCAGATAATTATAAATTTATGTAAATAGGATTAAAAAAATTATTGAATCTTCTCGACATAATGTTATTTCCTTAAATTCACTTATTAAAATTTCTTGACAGCGGCAGCATCAAACGCCCCCATAGAGGTAGCCTCAAAAAAATCCTTTTGAATCGAATCATAATTCGAATCCACAAAATTCAAGGCATAAACAACATATATACATATGAAAATGATAAAATGTGTTAGCTCGTTCTGAATTCATTAACTTCAGATCATGAATAGAGGAGTACGTAATAATGGAAAGGGAAATGCATATATACAAAATTACCATTTTGCCAATGTTTAAGCACTCCATTGTTTGTTGTGTTATAGACCACAAAGCTGCTAGCTGAACTTCAGTTGGAAGAGATACTATTTGTTTTCTAATTGGAGGATCGGATAAAGGAAGTAAAGGAAATGCATGTGAGGAGAAGCAAGGAGGAGAGATGGAAATTGGTGGCCTATTTATACATGTTTCAATGCACACATTAAATCGGATTTGGTTCCTCTCCATTATATTTTCTTTTCAGCTCGTTAACTAATACGTTTAAATGAGTGACACCATTAAATTTAGCAAACATCTTAACAATAATAATAATATATCCAATAAAATCTCATAAAGTGTGATCTGAAAATGACAGAATGTATACAAATTTTAACTGTGATTAAAATATTTTTAGTATGCAATATAAATCTCCCCAAATATTTTGATACTCATTAATGTCAATTTGTAAGAAACATTGAATTAAAGAACGTGTGAGGGGAGTGAAATCATAATTTTAATTTTCAATTGAAAAATGGAAAGCAAACTAGAGTACTGTTGAAATTATTTGTGATAATATTTACTCTAATTCTCTTTCATTTAATTTAGTTAAAATGGTGAATATATGAAAAGACGTGAGAAAGAGCAATGTGATACTTATATTTATTTTGATGATATTAAATTTAATCAAGATTTTAAATATATGAACGACCTTCTGATTTATCAATTTTTTCATGTACAATTTACAAATAAAATTAATGAGTACCAAAATTAAAGGATGCCTTCCAAAATTTAACATTTTAATCATGGTTAAGATCACTTGTTAAATTGATCCAATCTTGATCTTTAATTTTATTTTATTTTAAATTATTAGATAAATGTTACTTATCTAAATGTGTACTTTAGAAAATGAAAAAAAAAATGTAATAAAAAGAAATTGAATCCAATTAAATCAATAAAGCTATTGGAGATATATTACGTACGTAAATGAAATGTTTAAAGTTCGAGTTGGGAAACATTATTATCCTAATTCATAGGCACGAAGAAGTAGGAGACACATATCAAAGTTATTTTTTGGTCTTCTCGTAGTTTCAATTTATTTGTCGAATTTTCATTTGATAATTCTATCCAAGTAGCAAACTAGATTGGATTAGCCTTAAGAGTCAAGCTCATTTTGATGGCTCTAGTTATAATATGTTGATTGTCGATTTGTATCAAAGTTATTTATCAGTACTCTTTCTATTTCAATTTATTTGTCTAATTTTCATTTGATACATAATTTTACGGAGTAATTTTTTTTTAAAATATGGGGAGGGGATTTGCGTGAACATAAATAAAGTTTCAATTTTGGAAGTTTTAGACTTTACATTATTGCAGAAATTTAAAGAAAAGTTGTGTTCAAGTGGTGGAGGTGTTCATGATGTCCACTTCAATATAATCACACAATTGAATTTTGAGGGAGACACAAAAGAAAGTGAGCAGAAGAAGAATTGACACCTCAAAAAAGGACAATTATTAGCAACTAGAGGTGTTAGCTTGGCTGTTGATTTTTTTTTATATAATTATTCGGTATTCAAAATTAATTATTATCCTATTTATTTAAGAAAAAAAAATCTTAAAATTTAATATCGAAACATTTCATTGCAATTGACAGTGATGTTTATTTAATTTTGACCACTGTTACACATCTCTATGTTTGGATTTTCTGTGTATCAATCACCACCTATTGAATCTCACAAATAATTGGTGTTGATTAGACAAATACTTAGTTAGGACATCATTTTCTTAGATAAATAATGGCAACAATCCACATGAATATTTGGCAGCCATTTAATATCAATTTATCGATAAATTAACGATAGGAAAGGGTTGTTAAATAAATATTACTACATTTAGGGGGAAAATAACTAAAGGGTAGAAAACTAAAACTATCTTATATCATGGTAGGGGCATTTATTTATAAGGAACCGGAATTATAATAGCTTAAGGTAATGTAATAAAATGATTTATTGCAATCTAACAATAATAATATATTCATTATTCAGTATATTCTTATAAGTGGATCTATGGAGGGGACTAGGAAGTGTATGTCACGATCCAAAATGAGTCGTGAGTGGCACCAACACTTAACCTCTTAAGTGGGTGAACCAAGAAATCCAAACCCCAACATATATCAATAACTCAACTACAAGTAACAACAATAATGCGGAAGCTCAAAACTTATTAAAGTAACCAATCAAATAAACCTCTAAAGTCTAACACTTATTATCCCTAAAATCTGAAAGTAATCACATCAAGGACATCTAATCTTCAAATACTAAGTCTAAGAGTATTAAAGACACCAAAATAAATGAATAAAATAGTTTATGTCCGAAAACTAAGGACATCATGCCATGACCAAGAGAATCCAACACGAGTTGGAATGAATAGCTCATCCTGGAACCTGATGTACTGGAGACTGGCTAGAGCTGAGGGAGAGTCGAAGTCACTGATACACTCGTTGCACTCCACAAAAAGAAAACAAAGAAAAACACAAGTAGGGCTCAGTACAGGGAAACATGTACTGAGTAGATATCATCAGCCAACCCAAAATAGAAACTAATATGTAATGAATAATAATATAAAATCAAGACACTTAGCAGGTGGCAAGCAACAAACACATGAACCAGTGTCAACAACACTAAAGTAAGTACGTAATCAGTCAACAATATCAAGATCACACATGAGGACTCATGCCTCCAAACCAAACTAATTTGGGAATTGAGTACATTAAGTTATTCAATATCTTTTTCCTTTAATGTTCCCATGTCGGAATGTGACACTCCGATCCAATTATACCGTGTCGGAACGTGACACTCTGATCCAATAATACTGTGTCGGAACGTGACACTCTGATCCAATTATACCGTGTCGGAACGTGACACTCCGATCCAATTATACCGTGTCGGAATGTGACACTCCGATCCAATAATACCGTGTTGGAATGTGACACTCCGATCCAATAATATCATTAATTTATCATTTATTATCACCACTTTTTAATTCATTAACAATATTTCATCAAGCCTTCTTTATTCAAGGCATCACTTCGATAGAGAAGGTTCAAGATTATAAATTTCACGGTCTCAAGATTTCAGACCAATCACAAACCACACAACCAAGCTACACAATCACACAATCAAGTACATAGAGAACTTCACAATATCATTCAATGCATATCAATCACTATTAAGAGTCTATCTATCAAATAGAATAAACCTTAATATACCTCCACCGAAGAATCGAAGTCGGGCAAGCTACTTCTCCAGCGCTTTTCCTTTCCTCAAGGCCTCCGAACGTTCTCAATCTATCACGTATGCATAATTTGTAAGTTAACGAATTTATAGACATTCATACTACTCTATGTCTATCCTAGACTCAAAAACTCACCCAATCTATAATCAATTTCCTAAAGTTCAAGCCTAAGGGTACGTCTTAATTCCTCCCATTATCAATAACTTTAAGGATATTCAATTAATACAATACACCTAGTATTTAATTACCTATCTCAATATATCAGGACTTGACTTATAATACGATAATAAAATTAAAATCCGATTAAATTGAAACCTCTGGTACAAAATCAGTGGCAACCCACATGGATTCAATTGTCAATTTCTTTCCAGTTAATAGCACCTCACGGCTAATAACGGAAGACACCAATTTATCTCCCAAAAGTCAACCATTAATCCCTTAATTAGCCCACCTTCAATTCATATCCAAACCATTATATTATTCCCTCAAGGTTCAACTACACCATGACTTTGTTTCTAACTTTTCCAACTCAAATCATCTAATTTCCTTTCACACCCATATTATTGTAATAATAAAACAAATCTGACATAAATCAATAACATAATAATTAAATAATGAAACCTCCCACCGATCAAATATTGTTCACTTTCTCAATCTTGACATTAAACTTTTAAAATATTAAAAAGGACAATCATCTAAAGTCAAAATAATATTTTCTATCTCACCAATTGTCATGCAGTCTTCTCATCATTAATCTAACCATAATATTATTATTATATTAATTTATATCACTAACAGTCTCAATATTGAAAGTTCAATAATTTTGCAAATCTCTCGCCTACTTTTCCTTCTTCTCTACGTACTCCCTCCGTCCACTATTGTTTGTCAGGTATACTAAAAATAGATATCCAAAATTAATTGTTAATTTAAACAATCAAGGATTAATTAGTCATTTTTTTTTCAATTTTACCCTTAATAATTACATAACTACTTTAAAAAAGTACTGACCATTTTAAAGTTACTATACTACTTTAATATGAAAAAGTTATTTTTACATTTTTCAAAAAATACAAACCATTTTAAAGTTGCAAGAAAACTTTTAAGAAATGACTTTTGTTCAATTGGAAAGTTATTTGGGTAGACTGTTGGTATTCTTTGTACATATCTGGGTAGACTTTTGGTATTCTTTGGTTCACTTTTGATTGCTTTAGTCTTTATGCATTTAATACTCCTAACAAACAATAGTATTAAATGTAAAACTGCACGGTCAAAATACATTTAAGACTAGGTATTCTTTAGTTCAATAGGCTATTAATGAAGACCAATTTTTATAATGATTGATAGTAGGGTTATATTAGTCAAATTGCACCTTATATTAAATTTTTCTTAAGGGTTGTGGCATACCTTATTGTGACAAACAATAGTGGACGGAGGGAGTATTGTTTAATACCCCAAGGGCCTGTTTGGAAGGCCACAATGGAATTGGGAATTAATGTAATTGGTGTAATTACTCTCTTTGTCCTGTTTGGTAGACCAAGTAATTACTTGGTAAGAGGGGAATTGGGTGTAATTGAAGGAGAGTAATTACACTCCTCAATTCCCAAGGGAGGGTAAGGAATTGAGTGTAAAATTACACCATGTAATTACATGAATTTTTTAATATTATATTTTTTTAATACTCCCTCCGTCCCTATTTAGTTGTCCACTTTAGAAATGACACACAAATTAAGGCAATAATGATTAGCATAGTGAAGTTACAATTTCATCCTTATAGTACAATATACAATTCCAAAATAAATTCACTCAAGATAACTAATCAATGCTGGGAAGTTCATAAGTTTATTTACTTTATTTATGACAACTTTTCACTTCAAAATTACTGCCACTTCTTTGAATTCAAGTGAAATAAATTGGAGGGAAACAACATACACTTTTACAATTTTTTGTAACATTTAAAAATGTTCCATCAAAATATTTTGTTATAAAAAAATGCTTCAATATAAGTGAGTCTTCTACTTTGATAAGAGTATTAGTTGAAACTTCAACTATATTTCTGTCCATTTTTTTAGCAAAAAAATTGTTCAAAATTTTTATTCATAAACTAACAAAATGCTTTATGGGTAAACTTAAAGGACTATGTAACTCCCCAAGCATAATAAATGTATTGTCTGGTTCCAAAAAGGATGAACTACAACTTACTAGAAATTTTCAAGAAGTTTAAATAAGGGTATAATAGGAAAAAAATTGTTGTCCTTTCTTGATTTGTCAAAATGGACAACTAAATAGGGATAACTAAATGAGGAAATATGGACAACTAAATAGGGACGGAGGAAGTATATTTTTGTTTGGAATACCAAGACACTTCTTCCTTTTTTGTCTGGATATTTTCATTTCTAAGAACGGCACAGCAACAAACCCTGTACTTCTTTCAAGTAAGATTTCTTTCTTGATTCATTTTACTTTCATATTTTGATGTCTAGGTAGATTATGTATGAATTTTATCTTTGTATTTTCTCCTGTTAGTTTTTGAGATTAAAACAAATTTTAGAATTAATTTGTTTTCTTTAATTTCTGATAATAATAATAAGAGAAAATGGTCTAAAAACCCCCCAACCTATACCCGAAATTCCAACTACACGCTCCAACTTTACGGGTGTCCTATTACCCACCTGAACTTTATACTTCTCTATTTTCTACACACCTAAGTGCTGATCTGTCATGAGAGGTGTTCTCACCTCCTCTAGGCGCGTTAGAAAGTTAATTTTGATGAAAAATTACTCCTTCTCCAACGGTTTTCTTCCCCACCTTTAAATAAACCATTATTTCTTCTTCCCCACCATTAACCCTCTCTTCATTTTATAAAAAAAATCACAATTTCCTCTCAAAATTAAGTAGGGTTTAGTTGTTAATGTTCATTTCTACTTTAAATCTTGAATTTAGGGTTTGTAATCTGCTCTAATTTCCTATTTAGGTCTCTAATTTGAATTTTGAATTTTCTCGAAATTCATCAAAAATTGCAAATGAAAACTTGAATAAGCTTTGTATAGATGAATCAGACCCAATGCTCAACGCTGTAGTGAGATGCAAACACGGAATTTTGCTGAATTTGCAAACTTCTTGGTCAAAATTAAATCTGGGAAGAAGATTTTGGTCTTGCCCATGCTATGGTGTATGTGTTTTTTCTTGTATTCTTGCTACACTTTATTTTGAACGATGCTAATGTACTATTTTGGATCATTTTCAGTCTAAAAATTACAAAAAAAATTGATGGAGGGACAAAGAAGAAGTGGATCCAAGATCAAGTTTTATCCTTCCAAAATTGGTGAACAAAATCAATGAGTTGGAGCAAGAATTATGTATTAGACAGGTTCATATTGACAACTTGAGGAACTCTAATTTGTTATTGGAGAGGACGCTCAATAGAAGGTTGAAATGATGTAGGTTCAATAAGAAGATACTTTTGTGTATTTTGATTTGTGTTGTTGCTAAGTTCATCAGCAACCAGTAGTTCAAGTGCTGCATATTTGGATTTCTCTTTGATTTGTATTGTTGTTATGTTTAATTAAAATTGTCAATGTATGTGTGTCATTTTATATCTATGATGTCAATTGAAGCTTGTATTAATATGCAACACTTCATCAACAACCAACAACCTAGTCATCCATTCATACTTCAACATAGACAACACAACACCATTTGTAAAACACATAACCAACACAATATATGTAAGCACACCTGAATAGCCAATATAATTCGATAGACAACACAACAACCATTTTAAAACACAACATCACCATTCATTCATAAGGCCTCACATAAGGCAAAATTTACCAAAATAAAGTCATATTTACAAGGCCTCACAGAAGGCAGGATTTACCTAAATAATGTCATATTCAAAAGCCTTCACATAAGGCAAAATTTACCAACAAACAAAATCTAAAATAACAGGCCATTAATGCAACATGTATGGACTAACTTAAAAGTGCTTAAATACATCAACATCACTATAATTTCCATGGCATCTTTGACTGTAAAGAAGTGTTATTTTGACTTGAACTACTTCCCATTGTCTTCTTTCTTTGCTTCTCTCTAAGCTCATGAAGCTTTCTTGTTGAGATTGCTGCTTTACCATTCCATTTCAGATTAGTTGTATTACTTGGTGTATAACCAATGTCACCAGTTACATCAGATGATCTTGTCACTTTTGCTTGTTCAGTAGAGTAGATCTTACTGCTTGGCATGCCAGGCTATAGTAAAATTAGGATTATATAAATATTTAAGCTGTTTAATTAAACAAACGTAGGATTATAATTCAATATTTAAGTTGTTAACATATATCAAAAACTCACATTCATGACTTTGAAGCCATTTGCAGCTTGGAACACACCCATTCCCATGACTCTTGGTCTTTTCTCTAGAGATGTGTTTCCCCTGCCCCTACATCTTCCTCTTTTAATAGTACCAGCTATTGAAGATGATACATGATAAGTAGGAGGAGCAGAAGAGGATGCAGGAAAATTAGTAGGTAGGGGAGGTGCACTAGGTGCTACTGATGATATTTTTTTTTGTCTTCCTCTTCCCCTTTTTAGTGGAGGCTCACCTTCTGATGGTGCTGATAGAGTTTTCTATACATATAAGAGAAAAAGTAAGTCATAAATTAAGAAAAAGTAAAACAAGTTCAAATATTACCTTTGGTTTGCCTCTTCCCCTACCAGAACCTATTGGTTCTGCCCTTACTGATGCAGTTGGTGATGGTGCACTTTGTCTTGTTGATGATTCAACACCTTCTCTTTGAGGACACCCTCTCTTGTTATGGCCTCTGACATGGCATATACTGCATGTCATTGCAAGTCCAGTCCTAGGAAGCTTCCCAGATTTCTTAGTTTCTCCAGCTTCTTTCCTTCTAGCCTTAGGTGGCCTACCAGGCATGTTTGTGATTTCTGGTGGCTCAATAGTGGGGTTTGTAGAAACTGGCCACATCTCCATGTTTGTGAGTGGTTCAATAACATTGGCATAAATCCTCAAGTAAGTTTCCTTACTGTAGCAGCTGTCTATATAGTCATAAAGAGAAAACTTCTTAAAGTATAATGCAGCCACAACATGTGCACATGGTATGCCCCTTAACTGCCACACCCTACAACTACAAGTTATCCTAGCAATATCCACTTTATGTTGACAAAGCCCTTCTTTCACTTCAAATCCAACAGCTCCATTAAACTCAATAGTACAGTCCATAGACTTACTAATGTTCTCATCTAAAACCTTCAAAGTCATTGGAGAGAAATTACACTTCCAAATAATTGGGAACTCCCTTAATTTGGCTATTCTTGTCATCATCTTCACTCTTATTTCTTCAAGCATAGTAATGATGGTCTTGTGTCTAGCAGCCAAGATCCATGCATTAAAACACTCAAACATGTTGTTGTCTACAGAGTCACACTTTACTTCAGTATTGAAGTAAACTTTGCACCAAAAATTAATGTTGTAGTACATTAAGTTATCCATCATTTTTTCTAGATCTAACAACTTCATCTTCTATATATTGTTCCTTAATTGAGACTCAAATGTACTCTTAGCTATCTTCCAAAATTGTTGTCTTCTTTGAAGACCCCTCCAATCCTTAGCCCAGTTAGCTAATATGTGCCTAGCACACATTCTATGTTCACACTTAGGTAATACATTTGTAATTGCTACAGACATTCTCTGCAATAGATGATGATTAGGTCACAATTACATATATAAATTGAAAATTACAAAATAACTTCACATACCTTTTGCATATCTGTAATCAAGGTGAGACCTTCACCATCTCCAAGTCCCAGATCATCCCTTATGCACTTGACAAACATGGTCCATGTGTGTTTGTTCTCCTTTTCAACTACTGTCCAAGCAAGTGGCAACATTTGATCGTTACCATCCCTGGCCACAGCAACTAACAGTTGGCCTTTACAAACACCTTTAAGGAAACAACTATCTAAGCCTATGCACTTCCTACAATGTATCCATGCCTTTTTTAAAGCATCAAAACAGATGTAAAAACTCTAAAATATTAATTTGCCTTCTGCATCAGGTTCACCAACTTTTACAACACAACTGGTCCCTGAATTGGTCCTCAACAATTCATCATTGTAGTCAAGTATTCTTCCAAATTCCACAACATGATCACCCATTATATCTTTCAATACTTTAGCTCTTGCTCTTCTCATAGTAGTCTTGCCAACATGAAGTTTTAACTTTTTTCTAATCATCTCCTGCAACTTGAAGACTCTTATGTTTGGTTGCTCAATTATTCTTTCTTTGAAAGCTTCAGATAAAAACTTTGCATAGCACAAGTAATTTCTAGTTGTCTTGTTGCAAGTATGTTTTGGATTGTAAGTTTTTATCATGAAATTATTTGTTGTCTTGTCAAGACATCCAAACAAAAGCCATGGACAACCATCTTTGCATCTAACTCTAACTTTCTTTGGCTCATTCACCCACTTCTCCACTTGAACCCTTCTTCTAATTGCATATTTAGTTACTGCTTGTCTAAATTCTTTCACATCTTTAAACACCATGCCCAACTGCCAGACAACTTTCTTTGTAGTAGGATCATGAATGATTTTTTGAGTTTTTGAACTCCTCTTTCTTGACAACTTTACAGTTCTTGATCTACCAGATTCATGTTCATCATCATTACAACACTCATCTTCATCTAACTCAAAACTATCCTCATCAGAACTTGCAAAGTAAGGCTCATCACCTCCTAGCCTTCCTTCATGACTTACTTTACCTGTTTCAGTTTCATCAAAATCTAGATCTGGTCCAGCTTCACCTACCGGTACCTCTTCATCGTCATCTGCTACTCTTTCCCTTCTTTTCTTCCTTTGAAAACTTCTCTTGTCAGCCCTCAACTCCCTAACCTCCTCATGTACATCACTACCATACTCTTCCTCATCATCATCTCCAACTAATTCTGTTTCAGACTCAACATTATCCTCAGTTGAATAATCAGAACCCTCTACTTCTTCTTCTGAGAAATCAGGTCCAGCAGGACCAACATCTATATCATCATCAGTAGCACCATTTGTAGTAGCAGTATTGAAGGGAGGTGTAGTAGTGAAAGGAGGTGAGGTTGAAAAAGTAGCAACATGGTCCTCACTGTTTAAATGGTCTTTACCTACCCCAAAGTTAAAGTTTTCACTCTCACTAGGCCTTGTAGTAAAATCTGAACCAGATTCTCCCATATCCACATGACTACCATTTTCTATTAACATGACAAATACCTCCACTTCATCCACATCTTCCAAGGAACACATCATGTCTAAAATATCCTTATCATTATCAACATCTACCAAAATGCCACTGTTAGATGCTTTAATACTAAAGGTGCAAGTTGTACTATATCCCAATTCTCTAATATAGTATTTCAACTCAAAATATGACATTTTATCTACATCAACATCCAAAAATTCTGTAACTTTCCCACCATTATATATTAGTTCCCCACTACTTAAATCTAACAACCCACCATGGTACCACCTTAGAGTAATCAAAGTAAACCCATCCATCTCTTACCTGAAGGTAATAAATAAAAAACAGAATAGTAATTATTGACATACTCTAACCTGAGGACAATCCAAAAAATAGAATAGTACTTAAAAACGAACAGAATACAACACATTAGCAAACGAAGAGAATACAACACAATACGTAGCTTCTCTATGAACATAAATACAACACAGTAGCAGACTAGCAGCTTCTCTATGAACATAATACTAAGAAGAACATAAATACAACACCCCATGAACATAATACTAAGACGAACATAATACAAAATTACGCGACTTAGACGAGAAAGGGAAAAACCTAATTTCATGAAAAATGTGGTATAATATGGTGTAAATGAACACCTAACACTATAATCGTAAGCCACACATAAGATTTCACACAATGTTGCTCTTAATTTCACGAATCAACAGAAACCCTAGGGGATAAATCACAAACTCAAAATAAGGGATAAAGAACTAACATTTTACTAAATCAGTTGATAAACTACAAAATGAAGTTGACAATACACAGTAAAATCGTTCAATGATAACAAATTTGTTTGATGATCACCAGAAATGCATTACTAATGGAGAAGGATTGAAAATGAGAAAGGAGGATTTTTTTTGTTCTTTTACGTTTTAGGAGGAAATGGGGAAAAAAACAAGAAATGGGAGTTGAAGGGTGGGGGACCCAGCGCGTGGAATCACGCAGGCCTAATTATTTGGTTTATGTGTTGAGGTCAGCACTTAAGTGTGTAGACCATAGAGAAGTATAAAGTTCAGGTGGGTAATAGGACACCCGTAAAGTTGGAGTGTGTAGTTGGGATTTCGGGTATAGGTTGGGGAGGTTTTAGACCATAAATTAGAAAATCGATTCTAACAATCAGTTATACATAGTAATTGTGTAATTACATTCGTCCAACCAAACAGGACAAAGGGAATTACACTGTAATTACACTGTAATTACACTGGTCAATGTAATTACTAGACTGTGTAATTAGTAGGCTGGTAATTACTACCCTAGTAATTACACCAATTCCAATTACCAGGTGGCTTTCCAAACAGACCCTAATTAATAAACCTGACTAATCATAAAAAAAATTATGATAAAAGTCATCCACTACTAATTTTAATGTTATTTTCTTTAACTAACAATTAAATAAATTATTAAAACTATCTTATTAATTTTATAATTATAGTTATGAATAGTCCAAAATACTCATTTAAAATCTATCGATAGAGTCTTTTATGCAATAAAAAACTCTAGTACTCAAAACGACCTAAAGGATCGTTACAGTGTATGTGCATATTTTTATCGGGTAAAGAGATTATTTTTTATAGATCCTCGACTCAGGAAAAACATATATATATCCATTTCATGTAATCGCAACATGTATATGCAAATGTTTTTTTCTAAATATTTAAATTTATCAAACAACATTTTTGAGAAATAAAGGTGAAGTAATACATCAACCTAATTACGTTTCTATGAGGTTTAGCTCTTTCAAGGCAAAAACTTTTTGTAATTCCTTTTTTCAATTAACGTCATATCAATTATACTTTTACAAGTAAACTTTGGTGCGTGATAAGGAAAGACAAGTTAGTATATTTTATTTAAATATTCAAATTATTAAGTCGTGTTAAATGTTCTAATTAAAATCTAAAATCAAACGCAAAAAGAGAAAAAGAAACTGCCCCAAGGAAAAGACCCTTCAATTTTGCTATTTGGACATGAAAGATGATATAAACTCTGTCCATTTTTTATTTATATTAATAGTTAGTGTCTTTATTTCTCCATCTTTATAAGGTGGGATAAAATTACATACATATGATCCGACGCTTAACGAGCACATTGCACCAAAAGGGCATGTCCCCAAAAACATGTACCAAAATGGGTTTTTTCGTCCAATATTCGGTGACAAAATTGACAATCAAGTAAAATTCAATCCATGAATTAGGGAGATGATGATGAAATCAAGCTATCTACGTATTAGAATAGCCTACTTTTTTATTACTAGATTAGACTTTTAAGTCTAACTATATATTTTTTCTCTTCAAAGTGACAAAAAGGAAATTGATAATTAAAGTAGGCACCTATTAATTAGGCTATTGTATGTGAATCCAGTGAATACCATTTGCGACTTAGCTGTTTTTTCGCTCTGTGTTTAGTATTAATATTGGACCTCGATTAAATTTGGATTCGCATCAAAAAGTTTTATAATGAAAAATAAAATGTTATGTAACAAAAGCGACTTTGTATCATATGCACAAAATATTTCACGTTAGTAAAATACAGTGCACAAAATATTCCGTGTTAGTAAAATACCGAAAAGAGCCGCATCATGTGTGATGACGTAAACTTATTAAGCATATCTAAATATGTTAATCTGAGTGTATATCATCTGGCAGCCACCCACAACTTTTACTAAACAACGACTTGAATAATTTTTAAACCACATTTTTCCAACTTGTTTTTTGTCTTGTGATGCTGGAATTATGCTTCTCTAATTCATATTTTCAAATTTTGATTTGTATAACAATTTATGTTTTGTCAAATCATTTGAAAAGCATTTTTGTTAGTACTTTAGAGAAGCATTCGTATAGCTCCAGCAGCATCACAAGACAAAAGACAAGTTGGAAGTAAAGGCTTAAAACTTATGCAACGTCATTCGCTTGTGGTGTAGTGATTGAACTATTCCATCCTTAACCAGAGGTCTCATATTCATGACTATGGGAAAAATCCCGTTGGGAGCACCACCCTCAAATGAGCCCTGCAGTATGCGATCTAAATTTAATCGGGACTGCAATGCAGACTTCGGACACCAGATGGAAAAAAAAAACTTATGTAAAGTAGTTGTGGAGAAGGCACAAGTACCCCCTAGACTATGACCGAAATTTCAGAGACACACATTAACTAAACTAAGGTCCTATTACCCCCTCCCCCCTCCGAACTCATTTTATATATAATATTGTACACCTTTTGACTTATGTGGCATGCCACGCGACTCCACGCAGTTGAGGCGCATGGGAAATATTTGGATGCCACATAAGCCAAAAAGGTGTACAAAATTACAAAAAAAAATGAGTTCAGGGGTAATAAGACATTAAATTTAGTTAAGCTGTGTCTCTGAGATTTGTGTCTATTTGATAAAACTTTGAATTAAGTTGGTGTGGGCTTTGTAATTAAATTGGCCACAATTATTTGATCCAATATCAATTCACATAATTTGAATTGACCCTACTATATAAGAAATAATAACTTCTCCTATAGCTAGCATGATGTTTGACTAAAGACATGCGTTGAATTTGACCAGTCCTTGTCATTCTATAGTACAAACAATTGCTTTTGATTTGACTTATCGTAATTTTGATTTGAACCAAGTATATTACATATGATACGACAGGCAATTATATGATTTATCGTATATATAATCGCGACGCTTGTGGATGACATTGGGAGTGTATTTTAATGGTTGAGCCATGTCTCCGTTTAAATTTATGTGAATGTGTTTGACTGAACACAAAGTTTAAGAATAAAAATAAGACTTTTGACACATGAGTATTAATAATAAGAACTGCAACATTAGCCGTTATTCTGACGGTCATGAATCACATTAGGGGCGCATACTTTGATGGCTGAGGCTTGATTGTCGACAAGTCATACTCCCTATATTCAAATTTATGTGAAGGTGTTTGACTGAGATACATCATTTTTAAAACTTGTGGTCTAAAATTAATTCCGATTATTAATAATGAAAACTACAACATTTGCTACTATCGTGATACTCATGGATGACATTGGGCGCCCATACTTTCATGGCTGAGGCCATAGTTTGACAAGTCATACTCACTCCATTCCAACTTATGTGAAAATGTTTGAATGGACACAGAGTTTAAAAATAAACGAAAGAATTTATTGAACTTGTGGTCGAAAATACGTCATGCATATTAATAATGAAACTACAACATTAGCAATTATTGTGACACTCATGGATGACATTAGGGGCGCGTACTTTGGGGCTAAGGCCTTATTTTCGACAAGTCATACTCTCTTTGTTTCAACTTATGTGAAAATGTTTGACTGAACATGCATTTTAGGAATTAAAATAAAAAAATTTAAACTATGAAAACTACATAGCATTAGATGTTGATGTGATATTCCTGTTGTTTAACATTCATAGTTACATTTGCAGTTGATTTGAGGGCCATATGTATTTTCACAATAGGAACCAGCATCACATAGGCGACCTGGATAGAAATATGAGCACAAAAACTGACAAGTAGCTGTATCATTCAGATCTCTGCAAGTTTGAACTAACACATGAATCAAACTCAAATCATTCACTCAAAACCTGAGTAAACCACTAGTCTATTTCCCAACCAATTCGAAACTCTAATTCACTCTAACACTTTGGACCGAGAGCCCAAACAAGAATGAATATATCCGACTTTGATAACATGTAAAGACATGACGCTAGATCTAACTTGATCCAAAATCTTAACTCCTACTTTTAGTAGTCCATTCATTTGTTTGTACAATTGACACAGTAACTTTTAAGCTATGAAAATCATTGTTCCCTGAAAAATATTTCTATGATCAAATCTGGTCATGTTTTACATGAACAAGCTAAGCTCCAAAAGATTCATAAAGGTAAATTAGAAAGAAAAAAAACAGTATCTAGTTCTTAAATGATTAAGATGAACTCTGAGATCACTAGCGCCTGCATAATACGATCGATCAACTGGTAAAATAACTGTAAATAACAACCCAAGCCTTGGCAGTAATGTTTTACCTAAACATGACCAATGAAAGAACTCTTGATGAGTTTCAAAACTAAAAATTGGCATTCATCGCAGCATAAACTACGAGGGTTTTCACTAGAGTGATTTATACATTTTCTGTATGGAACTGTATTGGCTACAAAAGAGCGAGGGACGAGATTAATATAATCCCCAAACACCACATTACCTTTGGTTCCTCTCCTGTCTCATCCTTACTATAGCTACCTCTAGCTGCATTAAAGGATGTGAGGTTTCTTGATACATCAAACGTGCCAGAATCAGTTACGCCAACTGTTTAACTTCTTTGCTTCAAAGGAGGCACCATCATTGAGCATGTCTTGTGCATCAGTTTCCATACCAAGCTTGGATAGGGCAAGAGCCTGCATATAGAATGCAGTTGGCCACTCGGGCAAGCACACCTGGGCTTGCATAGCGTCCCTTAGTGCGAGTTCTGGTTGGCCATTCATCATGTAGGAAAGGGCTCGCCTCACGAAAACAGTGCCAGAAGGAACAGACATCATTGATACTAACTGTTGGGAAAAAATAAACTGGACAAAGTTAGGCATAAACATAAAAATGAGCTTATGATAAATAATAGAATTTGATAGAACATAAAACAACAACGTTGAGTGATTCATGAGAAGACAAGTATTATACTTTGAAATTCGGTTGGGGGGAGGAGGGGTTAAGTCTCAAATTTCAACACATCTGTGCTTTACATAGAAAGGAGTTGTCCTCAGAATTGGAAAAGGCTTTGCCCTTTAGAGAAGTGGACAAAATTTTAGCAAAACTGAAACAGAAAGTAGGCCAATTAGTTTGGGATTAGACATAGTAGCTAATTTCGGTATCAAGGTCAGCAGATCAAACGACCGGACACTCTGATGACCACAGCCAGAAGCTACATATGAGAGCACGATAGATAAATTGCAATACCCAGGTTCCCACTTCTAAAGGCAAGAAAGGTCTCATTCCTTTTCTATCAAGCTCATACCATCTTTTTCGTTGATAAGTTCAAGCTTCATACCATTCTCTCTTTTTCTGTTATCCCCAATCTCTCTCTGGGGATAAATTCTAGCGAGCTCATACCTTGACCGGAAGTTCTGAGCAGACTTATTTTGCAAGAAGAAAAGGTTTACATAAACAATCAGGCCAGCTGGATCTAACAATCAGAACACTCAAATCACCGGAAATTCTCCCTCCAAACACAAATTAGAAGTCTATAGTGTGCAAAACATCCCATGTTACTATTTAAAGTAAATGAAACAGATGAACCTATGAGCAGATGTATAAAAATGGCAATTTTCTAAAGCAATTCTATCCACGTGTAACACCCAAGAAATTAAGTAAATATGAGCAAACAAAGGAGTAGATTACCTTAGAGTAATAGTCAACTGCATTCTTGAAATCCTTGTCCCGAAAAGCAATATCCCCAAATTTCTTGGTATTTAACATATCTTGAACTTGTTGCGTCCATTCTTGGAATGAGAGCTTTACAAAAGTTTAGGTAGAAACAAGTATGTCAAATCTCCACCAAAAAGAACTACATAAGATTTCTCTTTCATATAAATTGCTAAACTTTTTTTAATGAATGATAAATGCTTAAACTGGAGGACAAGAAGAAAAAGGACCAACATGAGAAAATAAAAGTTGTGAGAAAAGAAACACATTAAATGCCAGAGAGAACAATTAGTGTTTTTCTTATTGTATATTATACCCCATGCCGTGATCTTTCTGCATCAAGTTTGATGATTTCCGAGTACCCTTTACATCAGTAGAAAAAGTAATAACGGGTGAGCTCACCTCATTTTCAGCACCCTCCTCATCTTTATAACCTGTTTTAAGCAAGATATCATGGACAGCAGTGAGGTCCATCCTCGCACAAGCCTTTCCGAGAGGAGAGAGCATGGTTGGAAGCACCACTGGAGTTTTTGTTAGACCCATCAGAACATGTGACACGGCCTAAGATAAACAATGTGCAGGAACACTTCAGATCCTAGAACTTGGGGTCAATCCATCAGAAATATAGGGAATGCTGCATCAGGATCAAAGATGTTCTAATAAGCATACCTCCTTCTGCTTCTGAAGGGGCTCCACTGCATTAAGAATGAACTTGATTTCAGGTCGATCCCTTGCCTCATATTGGAGACACTTTGAAGCAAGTTCAACCAATGCTGTTGCATCTTCATTGGCATATTGTCCTTCCAAGGATGAATCCATTAATAACAACACATTTTTACCCCTAATTAAGTCTAGTGCCTGGAAAGAGAGAAGTCCAAGAACAGTGAGACAATGCAAGCAAGAGGAAGAAAATACTTGATACAGTTCCAGACAAAAACAAAAGGGTAAAGCGGGCATATAAATGGTCGATCATTAGGCAATAAACACAGTCCGTAATCTAGTGTGATCAACATATATACCTCATTGACCAAGTAAAAACTTCGCCCCATGTATTGGATAACTTATTTAATGTCCGACATCAATAAAACATTCGGAGGACAACAACAAAAGCTTACTTATTCATGCAACACTCATTACAATTTTTGCATATAAATAGAGAAGAATAATTGAATTTTACAATCAGTGTAACCCTCTAGACAACATAGGCACAACAATAGGTAATTTAAAGTACCATCAAATAGTAAAAGTTAAATACTTAAGATTCAGTGGTTGTAGATGACAGTCTTCACTGGGTCTGATTATCAAGTAACCCCATAGTAATAGAGTGAAACAGCTTTAGATCTAGTTTCCAACATCATTGAGAGATTCTAGATGCAATAAGTAAACAATTATAAACGAAAAAAGAAATTGAACCAGCCCAAAGGGAAGACATAACTATGGAGACAGAAATACAAGCAAATATTAACTCCCATCAGAACTCTGCAAGTGCCACGATGGAGGTGGAGAACGTGAATCAGAAATCTGCAAGTGCCGCGATGGAAGTGGAGAACGAGAATCAGAAATCTGCAAGTGCCGCGACGGAGGTAATTGAGGTGGAGAACGAGTCCCCAGTTGCTCAATTTGACAACCCTACAGAAAATATAGAGGTGGAGGGGTCGAAACAAGAAGGTGATGGCGAAACATCCGCCATACAATTACATGACCAGCTCCAAGTAGTGAACCACATCGGGGATGAAGCTATCCCCCTCAGAATGAAATTTCCAGCAGATGGAATTGAACACGACGAGGACATTGCAGAATGGATTCAAGAGTACATAATCAAGTTGAGCTATGAATTCGGGGTGGATTTTAAAGGCTGTGAGGAGAAAGCTAAGGAACTATTCAGGAAGGTAGATAATAACAAGCAACAAAATAGCGACACACAATCCACCATGAAGAAGAAGGGGACAATGGAGTTGAAAAGGTTAGAACTAGATAATAAGTTTTGGAGTTATGGGTCTAGAAGCAAGGGGGGGTATCTACCCATAAAAGATTTATGAATCTGAAAATCATCTCTTGGAACGTGAGGGGACTAAATTGTAGAAGAAAGAGGGGATTGATCAGTAATATGATTAGATCTTGGAAGGCAGATGTAGTGTGCCTCCAAGAAACTAAGCTGCAGGGGGAAATCACTGAACTAATGAAGGAAGTCTGGGGAAGTAAGTGGGCAAATTATATCCAATTAGAAGCCAGTGGGACTAGGGGGGGGGGGATAGTTATCATGTGGGACAAAAGGTTCTGGGATGGAGAAGAAAATAGTGTGGGGAAATACTCTATTTCATGTAGACTCACTGGTAAGAACCAGAACCTTGACTGGCACTTAACAGGGGTCTATGCTCCAAATGGAAGAGTAGAAAGGGAAGAAACCTGGGAAGAGTTAGGTGCGGCTAGAGGACTCTTCTCAGGTCCTTGGGTCCTATGTGGTGACTTCAATACCACTAGGCATCCATCAGAGAAGAAGAGCTGTCTCAGAATTAACAAAGCCATGACAGACTTCTCGGAGTTCATAAATGACATGGATTTGATGGACAAAGGGGAGCGACATGATACAGCAGCCAGATTGGATAGATTCCTCATTTCAGAGGATCTGGACAGTTGCTTCAGTAACATTAATCAATCAATCATGCAGAGGGTAACATCAGACCACTCTCCAATTGTGTTGCAGTGTGGTGATTGGGGGGCCTCCAATTCTTACTTCAAATTCGAGAATTGGTGGCTTCAAACCGAGGGGTTTAAAGAGAAGGTCAAGATCTGGTGGGACTCTTTTCCCAATGTTGGAAATCCTGATTTTGTTCTAGTAACCAAGCTGAAGGCGCTGAAGAC
>JAJOOS010003893.1:0-20789 GCA_029582725.1 Solanum chiquidenum
ATATTTTAATTTTTTTTTACAAAAAGAATACACAACGATCATCCATTCATGCGGAAATTTTAGTGTAAAAAATCTATTATCCTTATTCCTACCGTAAGTTCTATAACCCTAGTTATGAGAGTTAGCTACTCATAACTAGATGCAAATAATAATAAAAGTAATTAAACAACTAAAGAACACCAAGATGAAAGAAAGCAAACATTTTTTCATTAATATAGATATCTCTTGCTAGAATATCTTTTCTGTACCACAATAATCTTCTATGAAAGCAATAATTAAACTTAAGAACTATATTTTACAAAAAAGAATATAATGATAAAAAATATCTTCTCCTAATAATTTGTAACCGTCCTTATGACCTATTTATAATACTAGAGTCGGAATCCTAATTGCAGTTGAACTCTACTTTGACTTGGCAAATCTAGATCTATAAATAGGGGGTACAACATGATGCCCATTTCAAAATAGAGGGGGTCTTCATCTTATCCTTGTGCCTTCTCTCTTTCTTCATACTTGTCAACTTTTTATGATCAATCCATATTACTTTATAATTTTATCTTTTGCGTTTCATCCTGAGTATAGCAAATTTATACTTGGTCATCTCTTACTACGTCTTCTTTACCATGTAACTATACCTTCTTCTTTTTCTCATCTCTCTTTTACCTCTCTAAGTTTTTCAACTTAAAGACTTTTGAATTAAAATATGATTTTAATCAACAAAGGAGAATTTGACAATATAATGAAATGGGCTATAGACACACCAAGGTTACACTAAGAAAAATGTTCAGATAGGCGTCACTATAAGGTAAAAAAATAAATAGGTTAACCAAGAAAATTCCTTGATCACATCTGATAATTTCAATACTAAGTTCAACTTTCCACATGCGCTGGGCAAAATCTAGATTTCTAACATGCATAAATACACGAATGTTCATCATATATATATAACACATCAATAGTTTTGAACACGATTACATAAGACCCCAATCTTTACACCTAAACATATTGAATGACATGCATTATTAAGCCCTATTTTCGCATTTATAATCTTGTTAGAAATCACGTGTGTCTATACTTAAGTTCTCTATTTTTTTATGAATGAATTCCCATAAAGTCTAACAACTTTGGACCTTAGAGTACCTAGAACTAACTAGTGATGGGTTTCATCATTCTAATGCATCTAAAAAAATTAATCAAAAAAATCTAGTCCTAAAATTTAAATAGTTAGTTCAAGGGGACTTTCCTAAAATACACTGGAAAAAAATCGAGAAATCCAAAAATGAAATGAATAAAAATACAACAAAAACTCACAATCATCGTTCATTTCACACTTAAAACATACTCCCTCTATCCCAATTTATGTGACATATTTCGCTTTTCGAGAGTCAAACAATTTAAGTTTGACCGAGAATTTGCTCGTGAAATTTTCAAATTTTTTAAAATGAAATTTATATATTTGTAAACTACATAAAAAGTACTATAAGTCTCAATAATTGATAATTCAAAATATTTAAAAAATATAGGAAAAATTTACGGTCAAAGATAGACTTGTTTGAATCTCGAAATCCGAAATGTGTCACATAATTGGGACAGAGGGAGTAACATTTTTCTTAGCACTATACACACAAGTTAGCTCATAGATATAAGGTTCAAGATAAAACTTTACGGTTTCCTTATAATAGTGTAGTTGTCACGATCCAAGACTACCCTCAGACATGACATTGTACCTAAAGTTCCAAGAGACCTCAAACAAACTATGTGGCATAGCATGACACTAAGATAACATACATAACTGAATTAAAGAGTCAAAATCAAAGTCTCAAATGATAATCTCAACATAATATGAAAAATTTGATTACAAAAGACACATATGCGTAAATCTAATGACTGAATTAGCCTCGACTACATAAGTTAGTTGCTAGGACAAGCCCTAACTTACTTAAACATCTGAAACTGAAATAAAGTCTGAAATGATCATACAAAACATAAATGGTATGTCTTCAAACCATGAGGACTCACTCACCAATAGATGTGTAGGCTGATAAGAGGCCATACTAACCACGAGCCTAATATGGAGCGTCAACGTGTATATTATAAAATAATAAAGGCGTAAAAATGTAAGTACTCAGTGTTCAGAATATACTGCATAAATGCAATAAACATGATATGATAATATGATAAGTCTGAAAACATGATAATGCAATGACCAAGTAAACATGAAATAAAACTGATAATTTGATTCTGAAAACGTAGTACAAAGTCAATGCAGTATTTTTGAAGGTCATAATCATACTCATTTGTGGAAATCATAAGCTTTTGTGGGAATGTGATGAACATTTCTAAAGACAATGTTGGACATGGAAATTTAGTGTGACATGGCATAATGTTTTGTTTTTGAGATAATACAATCCCAAGGATGATCTTCAGCATTTGTGTATTGATTATACATGGTCAAAAAAGCTTTGATGAGTTATACAAACTTGTCTACACAAACATGACCACTAACTTGGTTTCAACTGGCAACCATGACCTTTAATTTTGGTGTGCACAAGTAGACACTTAAAACTTGTATAAAATTGAATAAATAGACACATTCGTCCTACATGACAATTTTGTGTCCTACATGTCGTCCTATGTGTATTATGTTATGTAGGACACGTGTGTCTACTTGTTCAATTTTATGTAAATTTAAGTGTCTACTTGTGCACACTCAAAGTTGGAGGACATAGTTGTCCGCTGAAGCTAAGTTAAGGGTCATGTTTATGTATTACCGCAAGACAATATTACTAGCTCATTGATGATGATCAGACATAGGCATATGCGAAGATTCAAAAAGGACTACTCACAGCTATTTTTTGTACTAACACTATATGACATATGACCGACCATGAATTATTTGAGGATTTTAAGAAAGCAATTTGTAAATATTGATTGTGTTTTATGTCAACTTAAAACTTTAGTCAAACAGATAGCTCATGAAGCGGGAATTGGCAAATAACTAATGGGAATTTAACACTCCAATATCACTTCCCTAGCAGTAGCACACATCCAATATTGAACTATATGAAGCCTAGATAACATAACATGGGGGTCCAAGATTCAATAACCAAACAATTGGGATAAGTTTAGATTTCTTATAATGTAACAAAAGAAAAATGAATTTTCTATTTTACTCAAAGCAAAAACTAAATGAAATAATGTTGCCACAAATTGTTGAGATAAGTACATATATATGGTTGGTCTTAAGAAGCCGGCACAAATAAAAAAGAGTTGGATAAACTTGTACATAATTTTGCTTCACACGCTAGGTTTAATAGTTTGATGACACAATAGAAAAATGACATAAGAGAGGATATAAGGAAAACTAATTAAGTTAATAATAACAATATATTCATTGTAATTTTATAATTGAGCTATGAAGAGGATAGAGAGTACACATATTTTACTCCTATCTTTGTGGAGTAGAGAGATTTTCAATATATCCTTAACTCAAAATAAATATAGCCAAAGCATAATAGAAGGAAAAAATTCAACAGTAAAATAGCAAGATAAACAAACCAAATGAAATAATAGGTAATAAGAGAATAAGATACTACATGTATACTTACTATATTATAACGTTCGACTACCTATTACCTTTATACTCATATCTTGTTCAAATCTTCTATCCAAGATCATGTCCTCAATAAACTGAAAATATATCATGTCCTGTCTAATCACCTCTTCTTTGTTCTTCTTTTTCCTACTTCTACATGTTTGAAAACTATATGCACAGCGAAAGCATACCAGAATCGTATTGCTTACATGAATAATAGACAACACATACATTTATGCTAGAACATATACAATTATGTTAGATCACATAAACTTGCTAAAATTTAATTCAAGAATGACCTCTTGAAACGTGAGCAAATACCTTCAAGCAAATATCCACAAGTTAGACAAACCTTCAAGTGAATCCACCAATTAGACTGCAGTTCCACGGTCTTCTACAGTGATCCCAAGTTCACATCCGAACTCTCTCAATACTTGGTGGGCAAGTATCGTATAGAAAACTTTTTCATCTTTTCTAGGTTAAAAAAAACCCTACTTATAGAGATTTCTTCCCGGTCTCAAAAAGAGAAGAAAACCACGCCAGTTTTCTGGAAATCATGACAACACATTATTCTTCCTTTTCCCCTTAAAAAATAGGATTCCGAATTCTAGTTAAATTTGAGCACTGTATGAACTACAAAATTAATTATTAGGGCTCCCTATTATGAAAATAATTTCAAATAATTAATTTGAATTATTCTTACCACAATAAATTGCACATCATTCCACTAGAAATTCATAATTGCACTCCTCCAATTATTTTTTGAAATTCCCCATTCAACACTTATGTAATTTCCCATGTTAATATTACAGATACTAATCAATAAATTAAATTACTGATGAATTTAATTAAATGATTAATTTTCTTTAGAGCACTGCTTAACTTATTTCATGTGTCGGATTCAAAAAATTCACTTGCAATGTTTGACACGATGAAAACTTATAAGCTTCTCAAAAATGCATATCATCAAGCTCTATATTGAGACATGGATTTCATGAACTAACTTATTATTTCACCAATATATATTATTATCATCCAATCTACCAGACATATTGACCCATCTCAGAATCTCACATTTTAATAAATCAAATAATAATTAATATATACAGATAATAATACTTATATTAGAATTAAAAATATAAGTACATTTAACAGTTTAGAGAATATATTTTTGTCAGTCAGTCTAAAACAACTATCTCTACTCGGTCTCGTTCATTACATACTGTAACGACCTGATTCAGTCATTAGGAAAAAGCCAATGGAGAAAAAATTGGGGTCAGAAAACTTTTGGTAGTAACTTGGAATTTCTTAACCTAGTCCATATTTGGACGAAATCGGAGTCAGTAAAGTCTAGGAAAATCTGGTAACAACTGAGTGATTTAATTATGATTTTGATTACATGAATAGATAGCTAAGACGTTAAGGAACCCGTACGACTTTACGTAATTGAATTCGGGCGAGTAGAACTCCCGAAAATGATCTGAGCGTGACTGGATTCAAGGGTAAGCCAGTTCTTTCAGGTTGCCATGGATCTCTCTTGTTTAAGTACACTCTTTTTGGACTCAGACTATTTGTTAAAGGTGACTGTTTAGTTTGGGGTTGTAGTAATAGTTCTCCCACCGGAGGGTTAGTGTGGGTGTCAATCACGACGGTTTGAGTCGTGACAAAATTGATATCAGAGCCCTAGGTTCGTTGATGTCACGACCTAAGCCTACACCCTGGACGTGGCCGACACTCAAGAACCATTGTTGATCCCCAAGCGAATCCTCATCCTGGCTGACTACAAGCGGAAGACTAACTTAAGCATGCAAAAGCTTAAAAACTGAATATAATTCATGAAACTTACAAATCTTTAACTCAAATGAATAACTCTGAATAAAAAATAGAATATTCAACTAGCCAACAATAGGCAACTCAAGTCTTTAATACATTTAATAAGATAAATGAAACAGACTTCTCAAACTCTACTATCTATCTATGACGCCTCTAATTGACAAAGATGGAAGTCGGGACAAGACCCACAACATCCTAACAACTGATATAACTTAAAAGTAAATGAAATCCTCCGGAAGAAATGAGGCTCACCATAGCTAATTCGAACTCTAAGTGGTATCAATGAAGCTCCTGTTGATGATCCGGAATATCTGAATCTGCATCATGAAAGGATGCAGGCCAAATGGCTTAGTACATGGAATGTACGAGCATGTAAGGGGAATTCTAAAGCATAACATAAGCTTGAAACTTGACATAAAGGGAAACATACTTACCTCTTCTCAAAGAAACATGGTTCAACTCGACTCGGAGAGAAAAAAACTCAACTCAATAAGGAGATATTCAACTTATGGTACTCAACTCGAAGGACTCAACTCATGATACTCAAGGATAAAGCAATAAAAAAATGCAATATATATGGAAAGCCGTAAAACTGTAGATAGCAACTCAATGTATTGAAAAATACAATAATACTCAATGTGTATATTAAAATATAGGCAAAAGTACTCATTACCCCCCTGAACTTGAAGCTTTTTATACAGTGTACACCTAAACTAAATTCCATTTTAATTACCCCCCTGAACTTGTTTATTCCTCCGTTGCGTACACTTTTTTCGTCCACCTGCTCCTATTGTGACTACACGCGCGCAACAGCTGGCAAAAGTGGTGATGTGGATTTCCACCTGGATAAATAATAGCCACCTAGATAAATTAATATTGCAAAAAATAATTTTTTAAAATTTAAAATTCATTGTTTAAAAGTTATTTTTGAATAAGGGCAGATTTCGCGGAACTTCTTCTGGATTTGAGTTTTTCTAGACGTGAAGTTGGTCGATTAAATTTCAAATTTGTCTGAAATTCTTACCAAGTAAGTGTTAATCTTTGTTTCCTTTACTTTTCATTTACATTTTGCCCTATTTTTCGTTTAAAATATGCCAAATATTAAAGAAAAATGGAGATTTTACATTTTTTTTACCGTTGTAGCTTTGTGATGTGGCAAAAAATCACTTCCTCACGCACCTAGTAGAGTGTGTTGTCAATTTCTACGCCAGGTGAACAAAAGAGGTGTACGCGACGGAGGAATAAACAAGTTCGGGGGGTAATTAAAACGGAATTTAGTTTAGGTGTACACCGTATAAAAAGCTTCAAGTTCAGGGGGGTAATGAGTACTTTTGCCTAAAATATAATATAACTTTGTGGGAGTTTTTCTAACCGACAACCACCACTATGAGCCTAAGTGATGATACAACATTTTGCCCACGCTGCCAGAACTGTCCTATACTTTGCCGTCATATAGAACGCCTTAACTAAGTGGATCCATTAGTCTATGCTAAAAAACACTTAAGGAATCATCTAAAAAGTATGATCCTTTACTACCCATGATGACTACATGGTTTATGGAGACTTGAATTATTATGAACTCGCATCTCCATATCGGTGCTCAATACTACTCCCAAAATATACTTAGCTCATATGTTTTTAAAACAAAACTTCTTTCTTTGGTTTGAGATAATTACTCAAAACTTTGCTTAAAAGCTCTCTTGGAATCGATGTTTCCTTTCTTGTTCAAATGTGAAAATATTTTAACTCTTGGGAATACTTAGTTCCCGTATAATCTTTGAAGAAATGAAATTTACTCTTACTCTTTACTCAACTCAAAACTTAAGTCTTAAAACAAAGTTAAAACGTTTGTAAAAGACTTCTTAAAATGTGGTTCATACCAAATTATGGACGTGAACGACTCAATGCAAGGTTGTCAATAACCATAAATAGAACTCAATACTTGGAACTCAAGAATTTCAATGATACTACTCATTTCAAGAGTGCTCAACTCAGAGGGTTCATGCGGAAATATGAGCATGAACTACTCAACTCAAGGGCTCAAATATACTTATCATCTCAAAACTGTTCGACTTATAAGGTTCATGCTGAATTTTGGAAATGAACAATTCAACTCAAGGACTTCATGGGTAACATGTGATAGTCCTATGATTAGAAATATAATCTCAAAGGGGATTAGGAACTCAATACTCAAGACTTAGAACTTGAAAATACTACTCCTCTCAATGATGCTCAATTTATGGAGTTCATGCGGAATTATGGGCATGAACGACTCGACTCAAAGGTCATAACTACATGGAACTCATGTATACGACACTTCTCATTCTCTTACTTACTTCCTCAAAACTTAGTTCAAATCAATAGTTGATCTCAAAGGGTTCACAATCGAACTCAAAGACTTTCTTGAACTCTACTCTTAACTTTCTCTTGAATGTGAATTATGAATTCAAGAGTTATGATTCATTGATATGAAGGATATATATGATAGAGTAGACTCATGAATATATTTTCCTCACTCTCATGCTCACTTACTTGAGTCTTGAAACAAGTTATTATAAATTATAGAAGACTCCTCAAAAAGACTCAAATGGACTCTCTCAAAATGTTTGGAAGAACTCTCAAGACTTAACTCTTAACTTTACCTTGAATTTAAATTATTAATTCAAGGTTATGATTCATGTTATGAATTATTTCTAAGTGTTTCGAAGTAGTTTGAAGTGTTTAGAATCAAAAGGGGTGAAGATACACTTCAAAGGAGCTCAAACGGGACAATCGATGAAAAAAAAGTGGGGGCAGACGCCCCTGGCGCGTTCCGGCCGTGGGGCGCCAGCCCCTAAATTTAGAGACTGCATATGGGGGAAGTGAAGGGGCGCCACCCCATCCCCTTGGGCGCATCTGGGGCGCGCCGCCCCAGCCTCTCCCCAGGCCAAGTTCGACGAATTTTGCCTCTCATTTTCTGATCCTAAATCACTTTTAATTGATTTATTTTTTCAAGTTTTCCTTATATTCAATTATCTAACCTAAGTACACACTAATCCACTCAAAAAAACACTCAAAACAATCACTTTCATCTCAACAAATCATCAAAACCCCAACAAAATAAGATTTAGATTGAACTTCACGAACACCTATCAAGAATTTAAATCCTTCAACTTTTGAGAATGAAATTTTGCTGAAAATAACATGTTTAGCATGTGGGTGAAAAAATCCAACACTATGTAAGCTTACTTACCTCTTAGGGATTGAACCAAAGGCGAAAATCTGCAAACAAACTCAAGAACGTCGACGAACCCCTTGATCTTTTCCTCTTTTCTCCTCTTTTCTCTTCTTGAACTCTCAACTAAAACCCTAGGCATAAATTAGGACTATAAAACTGAACCTAATAGGATTAGACCCTTAAAATCTTACTAAAAATAAATTAAATCTGATTGGGTAAGAAAAAGACCAAAATACCCCTCTAAAATCCGGTTTTGACTTTTATTATCTAGACATCCCAACTTCAAATGGACATTTCTCCCTCATACAAACTCGAAACTGGGCAAACTTGGTAACGTTGGAAAGATAATTCAAAGATATTTCCTATGGTATCTTGTAGCACACCTAATTCATCCTGATCTAGGAGTTATGGTCGTTTGAAGTCGACCCAAAACTCATACTTAGCTTAACTTGCAAAATTTCATATTTTGCTATTTCCAATTTAGTTCTTTTTGGAACTCAAGGTGCTACATCTAGTGACCTTAACACTCAATAAATTTTTAATTCCTTGGTAAAATCTCACTCACTACGAAGAACGGTTCAAGTCTTAGCTCAAAAATTTTCTGGGTGTTACAGTTGATCTCATTGTACCAAAACGAGTCTAGTAGAGTCTTGCGGAATGGTATGAAGACGTCCGTACTTTTATTTGAGAGGCTATAGGACTTTAGAAAAAACTCACTTCTTTCTACTCCTTCGTTCTATGACTTGAATCCAATTGGTATCTGGGTGATACAAATTGGTATTTTTCCTCCTTCACTCTATGGTCCGAACTAGAGAAAAAAAAGTGGCAACACCATCACTAGCAAGAGAGGATGTGTATATACTACCGACAGTTGAATAGGGTCACTATTTGGAACAAATATCCACTGTCTCATATAAATGATCTTTTTGACCAGTTGCAGGGTGCATCAGTTTACATTTTGCTCTTTTACTAGGAGATCGGTAATGGTCATCTATGGAATAAACTAATTAAGAAATTGGGCTTGTCTGTGAGTTGTAACTTGAAAACTGTGAATGTGTGTTTCTTTTTGCCTAAATTAACAGTGAATGTGAAAGTTGTATTTGCTTGGATGTAATGATATGATCATGTGCACAATAAGTGTGGGTCTGAATTTTGATATGTGCAATATGCTGGCTGAATTGATTGAAACTATGCAAGTTGTAACTGCTGAGTATCGTAAAACTTGTTGTGAAAAGAAGGTCACAACTAAGTTTGATGCAAGGGTCTAGATAATGTACGAGGTGATTTATAAGAAAGATATGGACGTGTCTTGCGCTTGAGTAATAACCGCGTAAGTGTCTGGGTATATCCTGGGGATGTGTGGGTTATGATGTTGAATTAATGAAAATGAGTTGGATTGACTCGGGGTAGACAATGATTATCCTAGTTCAGAGGATTATCCTAAATTGCTCAGTAAAGCTAAAAACCGTTGGGAGATTTAGAAAAGAGAGAAACCCCAGAAAAAATTATTGCTAGGGTACTGTTTTCGTCTGAGCCGCTGGGGTGGAATTTTTTTTGCCAGCGCGAGGTCAGTTGAGCCAAAATTCCCCGCTAGAGTAGGACAGGGCGAGACAGAACCTCAGCCCTGTCTCCTCTATTTTTCCCAGATCTCCTTATAAAACTCGAATCAAATCCGAACTAACCCCTACAATCCAATCAGTGTTCAGAAAATTGAGGTTAAAAGCTATATTGCGAGTTCATGGATTGATTGTATATCAAGAAGGGTCAGGATACGACTGCTCCATTGGCAACGATATTTACTTGGTTAATTTATTAAGTGTGTCACAATTGTGAAGAACCTGGGCATATGAGGAGGAAATCAGTGAGGCCGTGGAGGCCGGGAAAATGGTAATGCGGGTAGATGAGTAGTGCATCCAGGCAATGAGGTTACCCGTCAAGATGATAGGGCTCAATTTTATGCCTTTTCGAGCAAGACTGAAGCTGAGGGTTTGATGCAGTGATCACAAGAACTATTATTGTTTGTGACTATATGGCTAATGTGTTATGTGATCTGTGTTCTACTTATTCTTATGTGTCCGTGATATTTTCCTAAGAATTTAATATGATTTGTGATATACTTGATACCCCTTATCCATGTTTCTACCCCAGTTGAAGAGTCAGTCATATTCACCCATGTATATCGTGTTGTCCTGTTGTGTTATGGATTTTCAGATTTGGGTTGATTTGGTTATGCTGGATATGACTGACTTGATATAATCTTAGGCATGACTTGGTTATCCCCCTATTATGATGTGCTTAATGATAATGCTAAGTCGGTAACTTTAGAGATCCCAGGTAGGGAAAGGTTATAGTGGGAATGGGTACAAATCTAAGTCAGCTAAGGTCATATCTTTCATGCGGGGTAGGAAACTGGTGGGGCAGGATTGTTTGGCATGATTGGATCATATTCGGGATGTTGAGGTCGAATCCCCCTCTATTGAGTCTATTCCTGTGGTGTCAGAATTGAGGGAGCTTAAAGTTCAAATCCAAGGGCTTCTTGATAAATGTTTCATCCGTCCTAGTGCTTTCCCGTGGGGTGCTCCTGTCTTGTTTGTTAAGAAGAACGAGGGTAGTATGAGGACTGGTGATTTTATCTTAAGCCATAAAGGAGTGGATTGATATCGAAATGACAAGCTTATGGATAAGAAAGGCCCCAATAAGTATACTTGGGTGAAGGAAATTGAATTATTTTAGTAAGAAGGTGCATATAAATTGGATTGGTCCTTTGAATTTGATGAGTATACCTAAGTTTGAGGTGTCGTGTTGATGAAAAGTTTGACTTCATAGTTATAGCCAGGGATAACATGGCATAATGGTAATAAGGGTTTGTGATGGATTGTGACGGGATGCAAATATATAATAAGATTGTTGGTTAAGCGGAATTTGTACAGTAATTACGACTTGCGAGTATCTAAGGTTGTGGTTTTCTAATATTTGGTGAGTAGCGTGGTTGTATGGAAAGTTTTAAGAGATGGTGGGACACAACTCAAATAGAATTTTAAAGAGCTAAAGTCATAATGAAGAAAAATAGTGGGATGTAGTACAACCTTGAGAGAGAGGCGAGAGCAAACATATTTTATTTGATTGTAAGGGCTGAAGATGATATCTTTAGAGGGGTAGATAATTAGGTTTAGAGACGCATGATTTCATTCATTTTGTTGTGGCTATGGTAATAGTGTCACAAATCCGTCAGATTGGATAAAAACAGTTGGAAAAGACTTGAGAAAGGAGTGTACATACATTAGCTCGAGTGTGATGATGAGTGCTATGTTTTGTTTTTGAGTTTAGTAATTAGTACAATTGAATTTTAGCAAAGGATGTTTTAAGATCGATGGAGATGCGATCAATGATAAGCGAAGATCTATAAATTCATAAAAATATTCAAGGTACAACCTAATGTTGATAGAGAAAGGGATTGTGTTATACGGTGGAAATTACAATTTGGATTTTTCATTGTAATTTTACATTCGTGGTGATGTATTTTGTCAAGGTATGAATTTGCAAGGTGAGAAATGATCAATGGTATACGGTATTGAGCATTTTAAATGACTTACACCTGGGTTGAGTCGTAAGTTTACTACTATTGATTGTTAAGTACCTAAGAAAGGTTTTTTTAAAAAGTGTTGATTTATAATAAGGTAAATGGTCGAAGTGTCTATGATTGATTGAGTATTATGAGTGTGTGTTGGTTGGTTCAGGTCCACCTCTAATTGTGGCGAGTTTTGATTTAGGATTTTATCATGGTTATGTGAGAAATGATTCGTCCTGATGTTTGTCTCAAAGTCCTTGATAACATGTTGCATACATGGGTACGATCAACTTTGGTGGTTATTGGGAATAGCTTTGTGGTTAGCTAAGTGTACATACAACAATAATTATCACTCGAGTATTGTGATGACTTTATTTAGGCATTGTATGGGAGGATATATAGGTATTCAATTGGTTGGCTGGGGATGAGGATTATATCATAAAGTGAGACTCAGTATTGTTAAACAAGACTTTCGGTGTGAGGAAGAACCGGTTGAAATTTTTGATAACGAAGTCCAGAAGCTAAGGACATGCGAGATAGATATCCCCAGTAATTCGACGTTTCAGATACTACCCTACCCTTACTTTAGTCAGTCTTCCCTAGTTGATCACTCAGGGACGAGTGATGGGTAAATGGATATCTATTGTAACGACCTGATTCCGTCGTTAGGGAAAAGCCAATGGAGAAAGAATTGGGGTCAGAAAACTTTTGGTAGTAACTTGGAATTTTCTAACCTAGTCCAGATTTGGATGAAATCAGAGTCAGTAAAGTCTAGGGAAATATGGTAACAACTGGTGATTTAATTATGATTTTGATTATATGAATAGATAGCTAAGACATTAAGAAACCCGTACGACTTTACGGAATTGAATTCGGGCGAGTAGAACTCCCAAAAATGTTCTGAGCGTGACCGGATTCAAGGGTGAGCCAGTTCTTTCAGGCTGCCATGGATGTCTCTTGTTTAAGTCTACTCTTTTCGGACTCAGACTATTTGTTAAAGGTGTCTGTTTAGTTTCGGGGTTGTACCCCTTTGCTCTTAGACTTGTCATTAGTAGAGTTTTGGTACATTGACTTTCAGGTTCTAAGGGTTGAATTTTCGCATTAGTTGGTAGTTAATTGTTTAAACCTTTGGAGTTTAGGGGGACTCCATTTTTATTGTCGTTTAAACTTGCTTCCGTAGATTTAAATGCCTTAGTTTTTAGTTAAGTTGTTAGTTGGGTTGTAGTAATGGTTCTCCCACCAGAGAGTTAGTGTGGGTGCCAATCACGACGGTCTGTATCGTGACACATACAATATGCACTAGCAAAAGAAGTTGGAACTATACCGTTCCCATAATCAAGATACATTATATATAATCTTGTGCTACAATTGTACCGATGACATGTCCAATTTCCATCTTAGATTGTGAACAAAAAACTTTATACTTATAAGAACCGATGATTTAATCCTTTGTGTATAAGCTAAAACCTTATACACTAAATCATCTATTACATATGTAAACAAACACCATAAACGAATATATGATCTATTAAAACTAAATAAATAATTATTCTTAAATAAATACTATAACTAACCATATGGTTAATAGTATACATCCCAACACTACCTCCTTAAACCTACTATAGGCAACCTCTCTCACATCCTTACTAGTGCATATGTGAGTCCGAAACCAAAAGGGCAACAATTTTTTTTGAAAATTCCAAAAAGGTAACTCAATTAATTATGAAACCAAAAGGGCAACAATTCATAACTCCGTTTAAATTAGGTTTTGTAAAACAATGCTCAAATTCCTATGAGCCTTGTAAGGCTCATTGACGGCTGAGCCTTGCAGGTTGTTGTTTTTTTTTAACAAAAATAAAAAAATATTCTCATTTTATTTGTTGTTTGTTAAAAGTCTAATAATAATAATACATAGTTGTTGATATGATGCATAAATATAGTTTAGACTTGCTAGCCATTACTTTGTGGCTTTTCAAACGAACTAAATCCAATAGTTTAGACCTTATTTACTACTTAGTTGATTTTTTTTTTCTTCAACTTTTTTTATGTGAAATTATAATTTGGTTTATTCACTTGCAGAATGATAAAATTCAGTCTTCTTTAGTCATACTTTATTTTGGTGGAAATGCCCTATTGATGAATATGTTGAAAACATGAGAAAAATTATACTTCATATCAAGGTAAAAATAATAATATACCCTTTAAATAATTTATAGTAAACATGAACCATGCGTATACTAATCAATGCACAAGGCGACACAAGAATGAAATGGATATCGCTCCAGCTCGCATGTCAAGAAAGTGTAGTATATGCAAGGAAACGGAACACACCAAGGCTCGTTGTCCTCGTAGAAATCCTTTGTAATATAAGTATTTAACTTTTAATATTCATGTTTATGAGTAACAAAATTGAGTTCCATTTATTTTAAGCATATAGTTAAAATTTTAATATTATAAAAATAATTTATCAATATCGAAATAGTAATAAAGACATAATACACTTTACAATAAAAGATACAAATAATCGAATATAATAATTAAGTGATATGATAATCATAATTTATATAATGTTACATATTTTAATTCTTCATCAATATTTGGTACAACATCAACTTCATCATTTATATATGAATTTGGACTCGTACTTTTTATTTGCTCAATTAAGGATAACTGATTTATACAATAATACGGCACACCAAAATTCAGTGTTTCTGGTAATTTTTTTTGTAAACCAGTCCATTCGTTAACAATTGGATAAACGAGATATGTAGAATCTCTAAACAGTAATTATTTTTCAAAGATATGACCGAAAAGTGATTGGCGGGAATAACGATATTTCTACGAAATTCTTTTATTCCCATGAAATTCTACTATTAGAGCAGAATAAATTTGAACCTTTTTTAATATTATTATTTTACAACTATGTTTATTATTATTATTATTAGACTTTTAACAAACAACAAAATAAAACGAGAATATTTTTTTAACAACCTGCAAGGCTCAAATTCCTATGAGCCTTGTAAGGCTCATTGGCGGCTGAGCCTTACAAGGCTCATAGGAATTTAAGCCTTGTAAGGCTCATTGGAATTTGAGCCTTGTTTTACAAAACCTTATTTAAACGGAGTTAAGAATTGTTGCCCTTTTGGTTTCATAATTAATTGAGTTACCCTTTTTGAATTTTCGAAAAAATTTGTTGCCCTTTTGGTTTCGGACTCGTGCATATGTGTTCCTCCTTTTCACATGTATGAACGATTTCATTCTTGCTTTTCTTATCTTATCTGCCACGTAGGTCACTTCAACCTTGTTTGGTATAACCTCATTCCTAATTTTATCTCTCCTAGTATGTCTACACATTCAATTGAGCATCCCTACTTTTGCCACCTTTATATTTTAAAGGTGTATATATTTTACTGACCAACACTTTGCCCCATATAACAAATTAGGTCTAACCACCACTTCTATAAAATTAACCTTTAAGTCTTGGTAACATATTTTTATCACACAATAACTTGAACGCAAGCATATATCTATTTCACTCACCTTACTTCAATACGAGGTGTGAAATCATCATTTATATCTCCTGAAAAATTAAAAAAAAAACAATTGAGCTGTATCCCACTAATTAAAGACTTGTATCAAATAAAGACGGGATGTTGAAAAATGTACTAGTGCTCTTGATTTTTCCAAATGCCAATCAAATTTGAGAAAGACTTTTTTAACGGATCGATCTTTGTTGGATGTCATACACCGTTGTTATTTAAAGCAAAAGAACAACACATGAAAAAAGCAAAATGACAAAAATGTTTACATCATCGACCACTTCTTTCACTACAGGAAAAATGTGAATTACATAGAAATTTTTATAGGAATTAGTTTGAAAATTTTCAAAAAACTTATTTTCCTGTAAATTTTCATATTAATCCACAGAAAAATCATCATGTAAGTCACCCTTTTCTACTTTTGCCTCAAAATATACCTTTATTAGACTGAGACATGTACTTTGTCACTTGGATCATTCTGCAAGCAAGGCACTACATTTTTATTTTCTAGAGTTAAATCGTTTAAGTTGATCGAAAATTTATTTATACTATAATTTTCAATTTTTTTGAATAAAATTCATATATTTGTAAACTACATAAAAAGTCAAAATAACTAAAAAATATATGAAAAATCTATGATAAAAAATAGACTTATTTGAATCTCAAAATTTGAAACGTGTTTCATCAATTGTGAGATGGTTAATCTTGAATGTTATTGGTCACTGATTAAGATATTTAAAACGTTAGAATGAGTAGTAATTACATTGTTCCTTTTTAGTACATATTATGTGTGCACCAGTTTGATAAGAGTTAAAGTGTCATTTTTTTTTTTTGAGTTTTATATCTAAATTATTATTTTTTCTTTGAATTTTATATCTAAACTATTGGGAAGGTTAGAAATACTCATAAATTATCATTAATTTAATTTAAAACACACACATTAATACTGACTACATCAAATATGTAAATACACACACTAAGGTGCTTTTGCCCTTGAGTTTTCGTCCACTTAGTTTTTTTTTTTTTTTTTTGACACTTCTTATATATAATAATAATATACTTTTCACTTAATTTTTAAAATCCTAAACTCTCCTCTTCTTCTTTATTATTACTTCTAAGCTCTTTTTCTTCATTTATTCACCTATATTACATATGTTTTTCAACCTCCTCCACCTTCTTCTCCTTCGATCTTTCTTCTTTATTTATCAACACTCCTCTCCTCTTGTTCCTCTCATTTTTTTTGGGGGGTGGGGTTGGCCTGTTTTGCTTTTGTTTAGTTTTTTAGCTTGTCTTTTTTGTGATGAAATAAAATGAGGCCACGAGTTGAAAATTAATTTTTAAAGAAGTATTGTTTTCCATGTGATAATTTTTTTTCTTTTAAAAAGAGAGTATAAATACACAATCACATATTACTTGAGGTTCGTTTTTAAATTTATGAGTGGTAGTCAGTGGCGGAGTTATGATTTTTAATAAGGGGGTTTAAAATCTAAAGAACTAGACACACAAAATAATCGAAGGAGATTCGACATCTACTATATATACATAAAAAATAATTTTAACCATATATAAATAGTAATATTTTTCGCTGAAGGGAGTTCGGATGAACCCCTAACAGAGGGCTGGCTCCGCCACTAGTGGTAGCTTAGGTGTGTTTTTCCACTCGCAATAATTTATGTGTATTTTTGACACTTCACTCATCTGGAATATTTAATTGAAGAACCCGTATGTATATTTCTGAATCTTGAAACTGCAGAAAATTCTAAACAAGCTAAGTAATCAATTTTTTTTAAAACGCTACGGACATATTCAGACTAATCCATTTGTACAAAACAGTTAATAATAATTTTATATCTGAAAATTTTGCTAGTGAAACCCTCCCCTCCACCCCAAGAAAAAAAAGCCCAATCATAGAATTACACGAAAATGCAAATGAATCAAGAAAACGCTAGTAACTCTAATAAAATGTAGAGAGAGCTAGA
Organism: Solanum chiquidenum; assembly: GCA_029582725.1. Classification (NCBI taxonomy): domain Eukaryota; kingdom Viridiplantae; phylum Streptophyta; class Magnoliopsida; order Solanales; family Solanaceae; genus Solanum; species Solanum chiquidenum. The sequence continues at coordinate 17,732 of JAJOOS010003893.1, forward strand.
GAAAGCAATGGGGGTGACAGATATGTAAACATCATGCCAGAAAACACCACGTGTGCTCACTCTCTTGTGTCACCACCCCTTTTATTTTACCCCTTCGATTCAATTATCTCCAGCTTAGCAACAACTGTTTGATATTAGAAATAAACACTTTTGATTTATGAGATTTGATGCGTGTCAAAATATCTTATTTTATTTTTAGTGAAAATAATTTATAACCGCACAAACATCTTATCATTTACTTTAGTCCAGAAATTTAATTTTTTTTTTCTCTTAAACTCTGTTTCAAATCTAACTCATATAAAATAAATTGAAGGCCCGAGTATATGAGAGATTCAATTTTCAGGTTATCTTCTTTTCCCCAAAAAAGTCGCAACTAATTTTATGAGAGACCATAAATTCAAATTACTCTTGTCGATGCTAATTCTTGTAATTAGAAATATCTTTTATCTGTTATGAGCAGCCTTTATCATTTATCTCCTCTTTTTCTCTTTCTTCTTTGTTCGTTTTGTGTGGATATTTATTTGCCTAATTTGGCTATAAAAATATTTCATGAAAAGAGGATTACATCTACAAGTAGTGCATCTTGAACCTGGCCCCTTTTTGTACAAGTTCTATATATATAATAAAAGCATGTTTCAATGCACATATAACTAAAAATATTTTCACTACAAATGTATTACGTATAAGTATATATTTTTTAATTCTAAGATATATATCCTCTTAAAGGAATGTATATTATTTATGAAATCACAAAAGCATGAGGGACTTGGCCTAATTTCCATATATACATCCTAGATATCTGATAAAAAAAAAGGAGATTGTATGCAACATATGCATTAAACAATCTCACTAGGTATACTATACTACTTTTAGCTAAAATATTTCTAGCAATTCCTCCATCAGTGATAATCTTTATACTGCTATTATCAGGTTTATTCCATATCACAATTTTGGCCCTGAATTTTGGTTTCATATTGTCAAGCAATTCACAACATTGATTCCATTGTATGTCGTGGAAATGCTTTATTCTGAGTTGCTTTGATATGCCAAAAGAATTGTTGTTCCATTCTCTCATAATATTATAAGTATTATATGTGAATGTCAAATATTTCAATACAATTTAAATTAGTTTACGTTGTTAGAATGTATTATATTTATTATGAAATAACAACTATCAAATTCATAATAATATATACTATTGAATTAAAGTTATATTACATCTATTTTTTATATTTAATATAATTTTAAAATAACTTTAATACAATTTTTAAGAGTTTCATCTCTTCTTCTCCCGTGAATCACCACCGCCAAACTACTAGTAACTCCAAATCACCACATTGTTCACCCACCCACAAAATAGCCACCTAACTCCTTTTTCCCATTTTTCGATGCAAATAACACCACAACAACCGTACTTCACTCTTTCCCCTCCTTATCTTCTCCAGCAATCTAATGATGTCGGAGTGACCAACAAACAACACCATAACAATCCAACCATTGATCTCGACGTTCTTCCATCTCAGTGCACACTAAATTAAGAGATTTCTTTTAAAAAAATTGTCATCATAGAGAGTTTTTTCAGCCATATCTAAAATGCCTATTGAATAAATTATTCAAACAAAAAAGAAAAAAGTTACTGCAGGTTTCTTTTAATATTTTACTGCACATTGACTTAGTCTTGGATAGTTGTTATTTGTTTGTTAAGTTTCTCATTTTAGTTGAATGCACTACTAAGTAAGTGTCCTTTTAATTCTGCATATAAGTTGAGTTGTAAGCCTATTTAAAAGGCATCATTGGTGATGAATAGAATCAGAAAAAGAAGCCTACAATTTTAGCAATCTTTTTGCTTATCAAACGTTTGTTATATTTCCTTGCCTGCTAGTTATTTCTTTCCTTTATGAAGAAACCTTATCCCTATGCAAGAACCAGGTTCTTCTACTTTTGTGAAGACAAACAAAACGCAACACAATAAAACATAGATTTTATCGTGGAAATCTTCCTACATCAAGGAGGGTAAAAACCACACCACAGTCTTATTCACTTCAAGATTCACGTCCTTCTCAGGATTACAACTCAAAAGGAACTAACTCTAGTAACTTTAACTCTCCGACGATTAACTATAATCTGAGACTCAACTCTCCAAGAAGTCAAACTCGCTTCTTGTTACAAATCTCTCACAACTCTCTCTTAACTCTACCCCCAAGAAGTCAACCCCACTTCTTGTTACAATTCTCTCAAGACTCTACTCTCCAAGAAGTCAAACCCACTTCTTGTTACAATTCTCTCAAGACTCTACTCTCCAAGAAGTCAAACTCACTTCTTGTTACACAATCTAGGAATTATTACAACTCAATAATAAACCTAGAACAAATCAACAAAGACTAATAACCCTAGACTTTAATTGATCAAACTTCAACAATCAATAGTTCAGACTCGAACACAACTCGTGAACCTGGTCCTCGTATTGCTGTGATGAAGCGTGAACCTGGTCCTCGTGTTGCTGTGACAAAGCCCTGCATTTTTTCTCCAATAACTATTGATCTCAAGATGATGAATTTCGTGAATATGCAATAGGTATCATTCTTGTTTTGCTGGAAAATTATCTCAATTTTTGTTTATGCAAAGACGACTCTTTTCCTTCTTTGGCTTGAACCTTTTATAGATTTTGATTTGCCTTCATCAACTTCTACAAGGAAAGGAATAACAAATTCTTTTCCTTCTTGAACTTGTCTATATTTACTTTTTTTCGTATTTGACTTGAATTGCTACTTCTTTATTTCTTTCCTTCTATATTTCCTTCCATCTTTATTTCTTTCCTTATTTATTTCTTTCCTTCTTTTCCACCTTTATTTCTTTCCTTCTTTGCTCCTGTGTTTCAGTCCTTTCTTTATTTCCTTTTTCGCTCCTTTATTTCTGCACTTTTTCCAATTTGCCGAAATATCTCATATTTGTACAGGTTAACTGCAGTCACGTGTGAGAACCTGGTTCACCTGATAGAGTACACATAAGACAACAAGTAGTGAACCATGTTCACTTTATCAATCATCAAAACTACTTG